>PVKE010047348.1:0-11954 GCA_004027555.1 Craseonycteris thonglongyai | reverse complement strand
GAAAGATTGTATCAGATGTATACAAGTATTAGTTTATGCATTCTATAATTTATATTGTTTATGTTGTTTTCTTGTCTTCACCATTTTGATAACTCCAAGAGATGGTATCTCATGTTTTAATTTTGTACTTCTTGATTAATAATCAAAACATATTTTACGGGAAAGCCGGGACGGCTCAGCGGGTTGAGCGCTCGCTTTGCGGCCCCGAGGACCGAGGATCGAATCCCGGCTCCGGCCCAGGCGGACCCACATGCTGAACTGGGGAGTTCCCACAGTTCGGTTCTCTAGCTGTCTGTCTCTGTCTCTCTCTCTATCTGTCAAAAGTAAAATAAAAATAAATATGCACTGAAGATAAAATAATTACTCTATAAATATAAAAAGATATAAAAAAGAACATATTTTACACATCCCAACAAAATACTACAAATTAAAGAAAAACTCCATTGCCACATTATTTATAAGAGAAAACAAACACACACACACCCTTGAATGTTCAACAAAAGGAAAGCAGTTAAATAAAAATGATGATACTCCTAAAAAATAAACTGTGCAGCTATTAAAACATTCAGTATGCAAAAGACTTTAACTGAGGAAAAGTATTGTATAATATTAGTGAGCCATTAGAATGGTAAAATTTTATATATAATTTGATCTCCACTATGCTCTTTAAATGTATGAGAAAAATAAGCTTGAAAGAAAATATGCCAATATGTAGTTTCTTCTGCATGATGGTGATTTTTAATACTTAATGATTTTTAATATTTTCCACATTTTTTAAGATTTATTTTATTTTTTGAGAGAAAGTGAGAGAGAGAGGTAGAAGGGGTTAGAACCCAGAGCAATCTCCATAGTTGTACATCATTAGTTGTGACATGGATTTGTTGCTCTCCCCCCAGTTAGATTTCTCACCACTTATATACATTTGAGCGTGATTTTTTTTGTCTAGGCTCCCACATGTTTCTCATGACTCAAGGTGGGGAGGGGGGCAGGGGCAGACCTTGCACCTGGGTTTCTGAGAACTGTTTGTTCTCAGCCTTGATTTCTATAACTGCTGGCTTTTCTGAGACTCAAGGACTTTTTATCTCCTGTCCTTGTGTTTGCAAGAGTCCAGGAGGCCCCTTCTTCTGTAATCTTTTAAAGTTCTTCATCTCTCAGCTTCATTCCACTCAGGTGGATGTGGGGCCTCACAAGGCAGGAACTGAATGAGGGCCTCCTGCATGGGAGGCGAGAACCTTCACTAAAGCTTACCCCAGTGATTACCAGTTGCTCTGCAGCCTATCATATGGGTTTGCAGGGGCTGGGGCCAGAAATCAAACCCTGGACCTCGAGATTTCAAGTCAAGCACTCAACTACTGAGCTATCCTGGCATCCCTAATTTTCCACACTTTTTTATAATTAGCACTTATATCACATTTGTGAAGAAAACACATTTTTGTTCAGTACACTGCAGAAATGGTACAAGAGAGGAGAGGAAACTGCCCACCTGCAATTTGTGTAGCATGTAATCTAAAGATAATATTAAATATTTGATATTGAAATAGGGAATATGAACAGATAACATAAATAAGATTCTGGCAAGCAGTCAGCCGGTTGTCAAAATGTTGGAAGTTCCACTTGCTTGAGAAGCTGACAATTGTTGGAATCCTCTGAAAATGTAATGTTTATGACTTATTTTCCTTTTTAGGTTGCTGCTGTTGATCTTCTGGTTCCGGGAGTTGGTGAGCTCTTCGGAGGAAGCCTCCGAGAGGAACGGTACCATTTCTTAGAGCAGCGACTTGCCAGGTACTGGGAAGACCTAAAGAAACAAAATTCAGAAATTGGAGGTGAGGTCAGGCTGTCATGGCAAAGTAACAGGGAGCAACAGCTCTGGGCCTCTGCACCTGACAGACCTGAACCTCAGAGTCTGAGTGACCTTGAGCAGGTGACTTGACCTTTCTGAGCTTCTCTTTCATGAAGACTGGAACTGTTATATGGAACAAGGCCACAATAAAATTTTTCCTTTATTTGTATGTATCTTTTCCTTTGGAAATGGCTTTTTAAAAGTTAATGTTAAAGAAGGGGGAGGGAGATTTCCCTGTAAAGCTTGTTCTTCATTTTGATTTTTCTCTTCTCTGTGTTCTTTTTTATTTAAAGTATGATTGGCACAGCCCTATAGAGACATAAAGAGAGACGAACTCTGAACCAGGGAAAGGATAAAGATGGAGAAAGATACTAAAAATATCTGCTAAGCTAGCATTTAGAATAAGCAGTTTGCCCTTCCTGAGGTTTTCTGCATTGTGTATGTGTCTCGATTTAGCTATTGGATTAAGTTATTTTAACTTTCTCTTTGAGACCTGGTAAGTAAATCCATAAACACACAGGAAATGTTTTGGAGAAGTAGGGAATCGTGTTTCTAATTGAACTACCACTCTCCTGTATATACATGGTCTGCCAACAAACCATAATGACTTCCTAAACTAACTAAGGTTATAAACCTCTGTTTTTCATTGTTTCCACTTTTGCTATGCCAGATTTAAAAAAATAAAAAAGGTTTTCCCATGTTGAAGATATAATCCTTCCCTCCTGGGTTTCAAAGTAACCTGGAAAAGCCATAATTGTTTGAAAGTATCCTGTTAAATTAGCATTTGTAAGGCCTTCTTTTCCTAATGGAAAAATGCTTAAAAAGTTGATGCTTTTCCAGTGTCCCAACCTACAAATCTGTTGGGTAACTTGGTTTTGTAATACTAATTATTTGAACTGCTCTCTTCAGTTAGGGTCCCAAAGAAAAGGGATGAATATGTACTGGGAGGACTCTTTTTTATTAGTTATACTAATAACCCTTACTATTATCATAGTGTTAGAAAGTCCTGGGAAAATCGTGAAATTGAAGTTGAGGTCAAACTTCTTAGATGGAAAGAATTTAAAGATTCTGTGGGTTTTTTGTTTTTTAAGTACAATAAACATTACACATGGCAGAAAACCTCATCTATTGAAAGATTAATTGGTCTGTTTTCTTTGCTTGCTTCCTTCCTTCAGGAAACCTTTCCTCATAACATTAAATGTTTACCTAATATCTGATAATATCCGAAATTATCTGCCCTAATGAAATGCATATATATGTGTTTCCCTCTCAGGGATCTTTTCATGCCTTCTATTTATGTGTTTGTATTTTTCTATATTTGAGTTTTTCATAATTCTGATCACTTCAGATACACTGTGGTCCTGAACAGTTTTTTATTTATTTATTTATTTATTATTATTTTTTTTTTTAAAGATTTATTTATTGTTTTTGACAGAGAGATACAGAGACAGAGAGAAGGGGGAGGGCCCAGAGCAGTCCCCACAGATGCACACCATTGGTTCCTCCACACAGCTTTACTCCACAGGTGGGCACAGGGCTGCACCGGGCAGGAACTGGGCCCGGGTCTCGCCCCGGTGAGAACTGAACTGGGGACACTCCCCAGCTCAGCACATGAGTCCACACGGTCTGGGTCCAGGATTCAATCCTCGGTCCTCGGGCTGCAAAGTGAGCGCCTAACCTACTGAGCCAACCCGGCTTCCCCACCAAACAGTTTGTTAAAGAGCTGAAATTAATTCTAATGAGTACTGAGAGCTTAAAACTTTACTAACATTTCCCAAATTGGAAAAAACCACTAGCAACCATAATTTGATGGTGGCCTCAGAATCTACATTATTGTTTTAATGTTATAGAATGAAAAGTGTGAGGTATGACAAAAAAAAAAAAAAAATACAGTGAATGTTTAAATTTTTAAAAATGTGTTACAGGGGAAGCCGGGATGGCTCAGTGGGTTGAGCGCTCACTTTGCAGCCGCAGGGACCGAGGATCGAATCCCACCCCCAGCCCGTGCAGACCCATATGCTTCCCATGCAGGAGGCCCCCAGTTCGGTTCTTGCCCCCAGTTCAGCCCCTGGCTCGAGGGGGCGTGCCTCCCATGCTGGAGGCCCCCAGCCCAGTTCCTGCCCTGCACGGCCCCTGCCCACCTGTGTGGAACAAAAACATGTGGAAAACTGATGAAGTTCAACTATGGAGACTGCTCTGGGCTCTCCCTTTTCTCTCTGTCTCTCTCTGTCTCTCTCTGTCAAAAACAATAAAATAAATCTTAAAAATAAAAATGTATTACAGTAAAAGACACATTGACATTAACCCCCCTTAATATACGACCCCTCTCTTCAAACGTACTTATCCCATAATTCTTGCCATTTTCTGAAGCAGTTCTGGAAGTCCTCTTTCATGAGTGTCTGAGAAATGGGCAAACGGTTTTGTCCTCCATCATGACATCACTCCATGTCACACCTCACTTCTGGTATGGAGATTTCTGTCAAATGAAAACATTACTGGGGAAGTCAAGATGGCTCAGCAGGTGAAATGCTCGCTTTACAGCCCCGTGCGGACCCATGTGCTGAGCTGGGGTGTGCTTCCCATGCGGGAAGCGGCCCCCAGTTCAATTCTCACCCCCTGGTTTGGCCCCTGGCTCCAGGAGGCTTGCCCCAGTTCCTACCCTGCAGGGTCCCCGCCCACCTGTGTGGAACAAAACCATGTCAAAAACTGATGACATACAGCTATGGAGACTGCTCTGGGCCCTCCCCCTTCTCTCTCTCTCTCTCTCTGTCAAAAACAATAAAATAAATCTTAAAAAAAAGAAAACATTACGGTGTGCCCTCATCCACCATATTCACCGGATCTGGCACCGTGCAACTTCTGGCTCTTCCCCAAAGTCAAAATGGCCATGAAAGGTAAATGTTTTGAATTGATTCAGGATATTAGGGCAGCCATGACAATGGTACTCACGAAAGAGGACTTCCAGCACTGCTTCAGAAAGTGGGGGTGCCGGCATAGCTTAGCAGATTGAGTGCTTGCCTAGGATGCTGAACGGCCCCACATCACCGGTGTGGAGTAAAACCATGTCACAACTAATAATGTACAACTATGGAGACTGCTCTGGGCCCTCCCCCATCTATCTCTCTATCTCTCTCTCTCTCTCTCTCTCTCTCTTCTCTCAAACAATAAAATAAAATTTTAATCTTAAAAAAGGAAGTGGCAAGAACAATGAGATCAGTGTGCTTGCAGTGAGGGGTAGTATTTTGAGGGGGATTAATGGCACTGTATCTTTTACTGTAATCCAGCTTTTACTTTAAACATTCACATTATTTTTTTATCGTATCTTATATGTCTGTGTGTCCCTTATTGATGTGTGCCTCTGACAACCTTAAATAGTAGTAATTTAGTGCTTTTCATATGTCACAGAACAATAAGCTCATCTCAGATGAACCCATTCTTTTGGGCTTTAGACCATATTTTCCTTCTATAACATTTATTGTCTATACCACTTATTTAATAATATCTGGGACTATTGTTTCATTCACCTTTCTTACCATATAATAAAGTTCTGCTCCTCAACTGTATTGCATTTTATTTGAGAGCACAATTTAGGTGTGTACATTATAAAGAGCACACAGCCCATAATAAATGTTTGGTAGTTAGTCTGAGTATATTTATCTTATTGCCATTCTCTGAAAGAACTTTATTTTCATTTTACAGATTAGGACTGACAGAAGCCTACCGATGGTAAGAATGTGGCTCCTAATGATTCTTATTCTAGCTATTATCTGAGCGTCACATAGTTTTTACTTGTATTCCCAAGGTACTGTGGAAGAATGTTAACAATGAATAGGAGCTCAGAAGATTACTTGATTACCTTTCAGTGCTTGAAAACTAGAAATAATAATGGCTGCCATTTATTTATTATTGTATGCCAGATAACTGTTTAACATTTTGATCTATATTATGACATGTAATCATTATAACACTGTGAGTTAGGTATTATTCCTATCCCCTTTTTACTACTCCTCCAAACCTGAGGCCTAGAGATGTTAACTAACTTGACCAAGAGCACGGTTAAAAGCATAGAGCTGGGACTTTGTTTCTAACCTTTATGCATCAATTTCTGTATGTGTGAAATTAGGAGTTTGAACTAAGTGATCCCTGAGTGGTATCCAACAACTATAAAAATCTGGAAGCCACTTAAGGAAGATTACCTGTCTCCATGTATACATTTACTTCTCCAAAGTTGTTCTGGTTTTCTTTCTGCAGACCCTTTATTTGAGTACTTTTCAATATATTCAATTTTTTTATTTCTGTTTATGTAATGACACTCCTTCAGGATTGATACAATAGTATCAACAGTATTATTAATTCTTTCCCTGTCCTCAGAAGAAGGAAGGTTCATATTACACACTCACCTTTTGGTAATGAAGGAACTGGATTTTAGAAATGCAAAAAGCCTAAAATTAGGTTCAGGTAGAGGCCCTGAATGCCTTTTGTTATTTGCCAGTATTGACCTGAGTCTTAATCTCTCTGAGACTTGGTTTTCTTGGCTATAAAATGGAATGATAATATCTACTTCACAGGGTTATTGTGAGGATGAAATGAAACAGTATAGGTTAATCATCTATATAGAGAGTAGAAGCTCAGTAAATGCTAGTTTCCTTTACTCTTTCCTTCCTTTGTTCTGAGTCTTCCTGTTCCATAGATGAGCATGGTTGAGCAAGCTTATCCATTTTACCTCAGTTTCTGTCTATAGCATATTCATAGTGTGTAAAAAACTACCTAGATATTTTAATTATTGGTTAAATAAGTTTAGACCTTTTCTGGTCTTTATTATTTCAATAATATTCTTTTCCCAACTAAAGTTTTCAAACTGTTAAGATCTCTGAATATAGGGGAAGCCAGAATAGTTGAGCTCTTGCTTTGCATCCCCAAGGTCTTGAGGATCAAGTCCCAGACCTGGCCCGTCTGGACCCATATGCTGAACTGGGGCATGCTTCCCATGCGGGAGGCTCCCGGCCCGGCTCCCACCCTGCTTGGCCCCCACCCACCTGTGTGGAACGAGACCATGTTGAAAACTGATTACATGCAACTCTGGAGACTTCTCTGGGCTCTCCTCCTTCTCTCTGTCTCTTTCTGTCTCTCTGGCAAAAACAATAAAATAAATCTTTTTTAAAAAGTTCTCTGAATATAAATATTTATTAATTGAATCTTCTTCCTTTTAAATAGTTATCATAATATTTTAAAAATTAAAGGGATTTTACAAATCTTAAGTCTATGATCTCTGCTCATGTTCCACCATACTCTGGGGCCACCCCAGGTGTCTAAGAATTTACTCACTTCCTATTTCTATATGCCATATGCAAATAAACCTGTAACTAGTTCCACAGATTTTGTGCCATCTCTTCTATAATCTGGCTATCTTCAAATCATTTAACAACAATCCAACAAATACAAATTCATTTGAAAACTTGTACCTTAAGAGTGGATTTTTCTATCTTTCAAAGAAAGGCAAGAAAAATGCTACAGACCACATCCCCCTGCTTAATTCAGTTTCCAGACATTATGCCAGTGTTTTAACATCTACATATGAAACATTGAGAACCACCAGTACCTATCACTAGACTTATAGCAGCCAACTCAGATCCTGCAGGTGTTTGTAGCAGGTGGTTTGCTATGCCCTTCATCTCATTTTCTCACTAAGTCGAAGTATTCCCTGCTCCCATGCCTTGCGAGCTTAAAGTTAATTCAGCCACCAAACATTTCAGTTATCCAAGACTGTGTTCCTTCCAGTATTTCTGACAGTTCTTACTGATCTGAAGTTTTATGCTAGATACTTGATTCTCAGCTAGTTGCAATTCATCTTTTGTTTTAGAAAGATTACTAGGCTCACCAGACATACCATTTTAAATGGGATAGGAAACTGTCCCATTTCAAATGGTACGTATGGTCAGCCTACTGACACCTTGAATTTAGCCCAGTGAGACTAATCTGTACCATTGTTTTCTGCCCCATCTAAAATGGTATGTCTGGTCAGCCTAATAAGTTCTTAATCTTAACTGTCTAAAATACCAATACATGTAGCCATCATTATTAATAGTGAGGAAATAGGTGATAGTATTTATCCTTAAGGTGCCAAATGACTACCAGTTATGGCATTTAAGTTTAATCCTGGAACTGATTTTATAAATCACTAAAGAAGCTATAAACTTGTTTTCATCAGTATTATATAACTGAAGAATTCTCCCACCAAATGCCATAAAAATATTTACAGAATCTTTTTCCACCTCTTTCTTTCCCAGGGTAGTGTATTAGAATCTTGAGTTTGAATCACAACTATTCAATTTTCTAGCCATTTCTAGCCATCTTAAGTGGGAATAGAACATGTATGGTTGAGCTTCAAAGGCTATCAGGCCTTCCAGAAAAATGACTTTGGACATCCACTTGACTTAAAACAGAGAACTGGAAGTTTCTCCTTACTTCAGCACTATATTTTTGTGCCTTCAAACAAATTTTCATGTTACTACAGAACAGACACTGGATATAAAAGGTTACATAAGATGCAGTTCCTGCCATTAATGTAGATTACAGTCTAATTTAATAGGGCATATCTTTTATAATATATCATGCAAAACTCTTCACTCTCCTCTGTGTATTGAACAGTATGATTTTGATAAGAAAAAAATATATTATCACTAGTATTCTAAGAAATAGAAAAGGAATGTATTTTGAAGAACATTAGTAAAGTTATTAGAAAATTTTTTATAGCCTCATGAAGCAAGTTTTTTGTACGTAAGTATATAAATAAGTTAAAAGAAAAAGGATCACATAACCAGAGTCCATGAATGAATTAAAGGATTTGCTGCTATTTGGGTAACCTTGGACACATCACTTTAACTTCTCTGTGTCATCTGTTTGTGGAGGGAAAATACTCGTCTACCATAATGATGTGAATGATAAGTGATTAAAGAATAATTTGAAACAGAATTATTTTGTAACGTCTGATCCCATAAAGAATTTATAGCTAATGATTCTCTCTCTTTTTTTTTTTTTTTTAATTAGGTATTTGGACCTCCGTCAATTTGGATCTGTGCCACATGGAGGCTTTGGGATGGGATTTGAACGCTACCTGCAGTGCATCTTGGGAATTGACAATATCAAAGATGTTATCCCTTTCCCAAGATTTACTCATTCATGTCTTTTATAGCTGAAAGACTGGTTAAGGAAAATCACCCCAAAACAGAGGGACTGCATGTATGCATATGCAGGAGGATACATGTTTGAATTTTAGAAATGCAGAAGTTTCCAAATGTAATTGTCCTGCCATAACATGTGACATGAAAAATAGAAGTGATCATGATTTTCTTAGAAAGTTGCGAGCACTTCATAGAAAGATGCACTCTCCAGAAGAGGTACTTATAGCAGGTGGAATCTCAAATCTATTATGTCAAAAAAGAAGAATGAAGAAATTGAACTAGATGGTCTCAAAGGTCCTTTCAAACTCTAAGACAGGATGAGAGTATATTTTACTTTATCTTTAATGGTTAGATCACTACCTTGTGTGACCTTTGAGAAACAATTAGTAGCTACTAAAATGTTATTGAGTCTTTCTCCTTTGCCATATAATCTATTTTTAATGTTCATCTTATTCTCAGAGCTTTACTAAACATTACAAAAGAAAATGTTCATTTTCGGGGTCCTTAGTTAATAAAGTTTCTATTCTGAATTGAAATCTTTCATCAGGCTGGGTGGGGAAAAAAAATCACATTTAATAACTTAATCCTCAATAAAATGGGTGTAGAAGGAACGTACCTCAACATGATAAAGGCCATATATGACAAACCTTCAGCTAATATATTCAATGGTAGAAAACTGGAAGCTTTTTCTCTAAGATCAGAAACAAGACAGGGATGTCCCTGTCACCACTGTTATTCAACATAGTGCTAGAAGTTCTAGCAAGAGCAATCAGGCAAGAGAAAGAAATAAAAGACATCCAGATTGTGAACAAAGAAGTAAAATTGTCACTATTTGCAGATGACATGATTCTTTATATAGAAAACCCTAAAGACTCCACAAGAAAACTATTAGAAATAATAAACTAATACAGTAAAGTTACAGGATACAGAATTAATGTACAAAATTTTGCTGTATTCCTGTATACTAACAGTGACATATCAGAAAAATAAATGAAAAAAAAAAAATCCCATTTATAATTGCAATGAAAATAAGTAAATAAATAAAATGCCTAAGAATTAACGAAGTGAAGGACCTATACACTAAAAACCAAAAGACATTGTTGAAAGAAATTGAAGAAGGCACAAAGAAATTATATGTTCATGGATTGGAAGAATTAACATCATTAAAATGGCCATACCCATAGCAATATACAGATTTAATGCAGTCCTTATCAAAATCCCAATGGCATTTTTCAAAGAAATAAAACGGAAAATTCCTCAAATTTGTATGGAATCACAAAAGACCCCGAATGGCCAAAACAAACCTGAGATCAAAGAACAAGTCTAAGGTATCACACCTACTGACTTCAAATTATACTGCAAGCCTACAGTAATCAAAATGGTATGGTATTAGCAGAAAAATAGACATACAGACCAATAGAACAGATTTGAGAGCCTAGGAATACACACACATATATATGGATAGCTAATTTTTGACAAAGGAGCCAAAAACATACAATAAAGGAAAGCTTCTTCAATAAATGATGTTGGGGAAACTGGAAAGCCACATGCAAAAGCATGAAGCTAGACTGCTATCTGTTACCATACAAAAAAATAATCTCAAAATGGATTACAGACTTGAATGTAAGACCTAAAACAATAAAATACATAGAAGAAAACATAGGTACTAAACATGGACCTTGGTCTCAAAAGGATTTTTGTAAGCTTGTTTCCAAAGAGAAGGAAAGTAAAAGCAAAAATGAATGGAAGTACATCACACTAAAAAAGCTGCTTCGTAGCAAAAGAAACAATCAACAAAACAAAAAGGTAGCCAACCAAATGAAAGAAGATATTTGCAAATGATAGCTCTCATCAGGGGCTACTATCCAAAATATATAAAGAACTCATACTATTCAAAAAAAATTTAATTAAAAATAGGCAGAGGATCAGAACAGGCACATTTCCCAAGAAGTCATACAAATGGCCAATAGATGTATGAAAAAATGCTTAACTTCACTAGCAATTAGGGAGATGTAAATCAAAACCACCATGAGATACCACCTCCCACCTGTTAGCATTGCTGTTATCAGTACGACAATAAGTGCTGGAGAAGCTGTGGAGACGAACCCTCATGCACTGCTGATGGTAATTAAATCGGTGCAGCCTTTAAACCAGGGGTTCCCAACCTTTTTATACCCTAGGGCGCATTCTAATGTATCGGTAGGGTGGCGGGCACCAGCTATTTCTAAGGATATTTATTATTGAACAAGAATAAAAAATAATAAAAATAATTTTAAAATAATAAATTTATTGTACAAATTATATACACACAAACATATATGCAAAACGTAATACAAAGTAAAAAACACGTATAATAAAATCATTTAAAAAAACAAAAGAAAACAAAAAAAACCAATTTGTCAGTGTGATCTTTGGCATTGCATTTCATTGGCCAGTGCCTCATAATTAGGAGAGTATGACAAGAACCCTGTTAGCAAACAATTATTAAGATGCTCATTGGTAAGTCGAGATCTATATCGTGATTTTATTAAATTCATGTTTGAAAACGAAGATTCGCATAAATACGTTGACCCGAAAAACGATTTAATTTTATATGCCTCTTTTTTTTTTAAATGGGAACCTTTCTTTGTCGACTATGTTCCACAAGTCCTCTGATATTAAGGATTTTAGCAAAATATCGTTCTTAAGGTTCAAAATTTCTAACTCTAGTTTTTCTGCTTTCCCCTGAACAAGGTCTGCAATACATGCGGCTAGTTCTATTCCATTTATTTGGCAAGTAAAAGGATTGATACAGAAGGAGACAATTGACTCGATATTTGTAAACTGCAGAAATCTCTCTTCAAACTGTTTTTGAAGCACTTGCAGGGTCTCAATCAATAATGACATGTTTAATTCATTGTTACCTAGCATTTTCCTCATATATGGGAAGTGCA
>PVKE010047347.1:0-11943 GCA_004027555.1 Craseonycteris thonglongyai | reverse complement strand
AATTACCATATGACCCAGCCATCCCTCTACTGGGCATCTACCCAAAAACCCTGAAAACCTTAATCTTTAAAGATGTTTGTACCCGCATGTTCATCGCAGCACTGTTCACAGTGGCCAGAACATGGAAACAACCAAAATGCCCTTCGATAGACGACTGGATAAAGAAGATGTGGTACATTTACACAATGGAATACTACTCGGCGATAAGAAATGATGAAATACAGTCATTTGTGACAACATGGATGGACCTAGAGACCATCTTATTAAGTTGCTTGCATTTTGAATTCTGCCAACCTGAGGGTAAAATTAGCTTGAACTCTGGGTGTTTTTCATTCAGGAATTGTTTCAAAGCATGGAAAGCACACGAAAGCCTGATAATTGGTCCACACAGGATTTATTATGTCTCTGCAGAGAGGTTCAGGAAGAGATATTTCTTACCTATTCATGGGAATATTCCATGCAGATTTTGAGTTACGCTTGTCTGAAACTGACGTGACAGGATTTTGATGGTGACTGTAAAACTAGTTGGATAGTCTCGTCATAGCTGTAAAGACTGAAAAAAAAACACAACAAAAAATGTCAGTAATTAAATTGCAGCGTGGCTTTCAGAATGATAGTTTAAGCTATCTGATGAATAGTAATCTTTTTACATTTTACCCATTGATCAGTAACAACAGAAAATAATATTTTATGAAAAAAATCAGAGGGATAAAAAAAAGAAGAAAAGCTTGGGTCCTTATATTATAGTTCAGTGAATTTTTCTGGATGTAAAACCACTTCTCTGCATTATTTTGATAGCATGGTAGAATGATAGAGAAGGTAAGTTCCTTTATACAAGGTTTTTGTTTCTTCTACTCAGTTCTAGATAACCCCCCAGTTCTTTTTTCCTCAAACTTTACACATACTCTAGTTCCCCCATCAAAGTACCATTGACTGAAACTATATGAAATCCTGGCCTCCAACCAGGGAAGGCCTAAATGCAGGAAAGTAAGGATAAATTAAAGTGACAGGGTCTCAGCAGTGGAAATTAGTGCAACTCTTCTAATTGCATGTCTAGCCTGAATGATGGGATACTTAATTCTTACACATCCCAGACAATTGCTTTATACTAACATGAGCTCTGGGAGAAAGGCAGATTCCACAGACATATGGAGCAGGAGATGAAGTGGAAAAATAAATCAGAGTCCTTAGCTACTCTGGAAAAAAATCTGTTATCTACATTGTTAATATAGGTGTTGCCACAGTTCAGCAAACGTTGGTACTGTCCTCTTGGTCCAGTCTTTCCATAAAAATTGAACATTAAATAATTAAATGGCGAAGCTCCAACCTGCCTTTTAATTCTTATGCCACAAAACAACAACAAAAGCAAGATGGGGAGAGGCATCATTCCTTCAGTAAACAGCAGGGACACAAGCCTAAATATGAATCCCGAGGAACAAATGGACCAGGAACAACAGCATCCTCTTCTCCCATGACTATAAGGACTGCTAATAAAAGCCTTCAAAACTAGCATGGGTTCTTATATCTATTTAACCTTTTCCCCCAAGAAGCAAAGAGCATCCGGTTAAGTGGAGAGTAAAAGCGCAGCAACTTTTCATTATCGGAGCTCACAGGCAGAGTGTGGAGAAGCTGGAGCTGCCAAGCCTGGGTTAAATGCTTGTTGCCTTCACTGCCTGAGGCCATCTAGCGTGTTTAGAAATGATTAAGTACTGCAGCCTAGAAAGGACCTGTCCTGAGCGTTCATCTCTGACTTCCAGCAGAAAGGAGAGGCTGGCAATGACAGAGGCAGATGGATGAGTCTCATTAGTATGGCGAAGCAGCGAACCAGACTGCCTTCACAGAGCTGTCCAAAAAGAGGGAGCAAATTAAAATAGGATCTGGGAAAACCAGTGAGCTAGCGTTTTAACTCTCTGCTACCTGGTTTCTTCAGCTGGGAAGTTATATAGCTGGGTTGGCTTCCTTTGAAAAGCTGCTGCACCATGAAATGAGAGAATGGCTTTCTTTAGAAAACGACTCTTGCGTTTCTTACAGCAGAACAACGCAGATGATTTTATTCTTAAGCATGTTTTACTGCCACAGAGCAGAGCTGGGTGGAAGGGATGGATGAAGGGGAGGGACTTCGCTTACAGGGAAGGTAAGAGGCCTTACACTTGGCCAACTTGGAAGTGCTAAGTAAGGATCAAAAACCTTCTCAGAACCCTGGGTTCGTGTGAATAGGATGAAGCCCCCACTGGAAAAGTGGCAGCTCAAGATAGAGTTCTCAAGAGCTTTACCTTTCGAGACGACAGAACTTGGCTGTGTAGAGGACTGCCAGAACTCGGATTTCCAAAGACTGAAAGTTAGCCATCACCTATTTGACAAACTTGTTCTAGAGAGAGAGTGGCTTGTAAGGTTTTGTGCTGTTCTCTTTGTATGGTTCTTACATCAGTGTGGTTTAGAGGATCCAGGGCCAAGTTAAACCTATAGTGAGTTTTCTAAGTGTCATTGAACAAGAGTAATGAATGACTCATTGACCAATACACTTTATCTGATAAAATCCTTCTGGTCTTCCCTTCTTCTATTCAGTGGCTTGTTTACATCTTAGGTTTGAGATGAGGACATATGGTATCCTAATGCTATGGGGCACCCTTAAAAGTGTTTTAAAAAGTTGGTAGAAATTGTTTAGTTGTTCACTTATTCACTCAGCAAACATTTACTCTTTTCTTAGGGTAATAGGAGGCCTGGGCACCAAAAGATGAGGAAGATAAGATATATTCTTTGCCTTCCTTTAAAGATCTAAATCTAGTAGGAGAAGACAGAGAAAAAAATAACCACGTGAGAGTTCTCTAGAAGATAGCATTACTCCAGCAGCTGAGTAACATATAGACACATAGAATTGACAACCAAGGAGCTTATGATTCAGGGTAGGAGCCAGAACATGTGAACAATCAATTCTAGATGAAGGAGAAATGAAGGAAGTGGCACCTAGAGGTATAAGAGCCTAGTGGTGAGAATCCTGATGCAAGAGCAATTAATTCTGCCTGGGTAGAGAGCAAAAGGCTCTCAGTATAGTTGGCATTTATGTTGTGTATTGCAGCTTACACTGAAGGCATACTCTAAAAAGACATTTATAAATACAGAAGGCTGTTGTTCAAGAAGAGACTTATATATCCCTTTCCAAGTATATTTTTGCTTGGTCAAGTTTGTGTCAATGTTAGGTATTACTTTATCTTGGCTTGTTCCAGTTGATCGTGTGCCAATAAAAAAAAAAAAAACAGTTTGAAGCTCCATGAGGATTTGTGAGGAATACATGTGGCCAAGGAGATGAGACTGGAATTGGCTCAAAATCTTTTTGATGCTGTTTGGATTGTGTGTTCCTCTCATTATAGCACACAGAAGCTTCATTTGGAAAGAGCTGCTACTTTTTCTTCAAATAAATACCTTTAATTCACTTTTGAATTAAAAAAAAAGCAAGAAAACAAACAAACAATAAATTATAAATAGCAACAAAACAAAACTGATGGAATTTTATCCAGCCCTGGGTAAAAATATCCTCTAGAGGTAATAAACTTCATATCACAGAATCTCAAAAAAGTAATCAGTTTGTGCGTTTTTCCTGGGGAAAAGTTATTTCTACAAATTTAAACTCTAAGAAGGTAGGTTTTCAGTTAGTGTCCTAAAAAAGAAACCACAAAAGAACTTGCTCCAAATTTACAAAGGTACAACAAACTATACATGGAGAACAAAATTGTACTTAATCAGCAAGCGTTATTCTGTAACTTACCAAAGAAACCCAACATCCCAGTTGTAAATCTTGCAACTTGACAGTAACCTATAACTGGAGTTAGGACTTTTAAATGGTCAAAAAGTAAGTATTCACATGCTGGTATACATACATCCAAAGCTAGTGCTTAATGATAAATAAGAAGGCACTGTGGGGAGAGGGCTTTGCTATTCTTAAGAAGAAAGCAATTATGTGTGTGTGTGTGTGTGTGTGTGTGTGTGTGTATGCATGTATGTATGTATAATCCCTCATGTCACTACTGCTATTCAGACAGACTTTCTTTGTATACGTATGTAACTCTTGTTGACACCAGGGCCTGAGTGGCTGAGCCAATTGACTTTGTGTTTTATAGTTGCTTCTTTATCCCACTCAATATAAGAGGGAACCATTATTCATATTTATCCTCATGTAAAATGTACATGGATAAATCATTTAACTAAATGTAAGGTGTCAGAAAATGGTTCATACAAAGAAAATAATATTATGCAGTATAAACTCCCATTAAGTAGTAATGTGGCTGACATTGATTGAGGGAGATTAAGTCTAAGACTCTTTTTTCTTACGACATTTGTTCAAATAAATAAAGGTAACAACAGAGAAAAGTTGATGCTTTCTTCTCATTTTGCATATAAATTTTACCCGTGTGATTTTTTTTTTAGCCACATTTACTCACAGTGCAGTATTACTGGCTATATTGCATGAATCCTGGATAGCAGTGATAACTGCCAGTAAAGCAAGATCATAATTGACCTTTATCACTGAAAAAAGGTTGGCTACCTAAAGATAAACTTTCATGTTGAATTTGGAATGTAAAGAGGAGGGTTGAGGCCATGGAAGGAGCACATCTGAATAGAAATCTATGAATATTTCATGTCTGCTAAGAGGTTGAAAACTTGGTATGACATTATCCTGACCCCTGTCCTGAAATATTTTCAAAAGAATATTCTGATCGGCAGCAGACTTCAGTGGAGATAGGTTTTGCTTACTTAGTAGAAAAATTAAATCATGGTATAAGAACGTCTGTTCATTGAAACCATTCTCTTCAGTGAACTAAGCCTTATGCTCATGTTCTGGAAGCACGAGGCTATTCACTTGCTCACTGGAGCAACTTTCCCAGTAAGGCATCCCCCTGCAGGTATGGCTCTCTACCCACCACCACAGCTGCTCAGCGGCTCCTGATCCTCATAAGCGAGAGAGAAGAAGCACTTCTCCAACCTTGAGCACAGGTAATGCTCTGTGGATACTTACTGGATTAATTGTGTGTGTTGTCCTTTCTATCCCAATGTACCTAGGTTCTGTCAGGCCAGAACTTAGTTAATAAAAAAGTGTTTTATTGAGGAATGAATAGGCATCAAAAGGTATACAAGACCCCTTGAATATTTGAAATAATAGTGTCAATAGCTAACATTAATAAAGTACTTATTTACTGCTAGGCAGTCCATAAAATGTCTTAAATACATCATTTCAAGTAGGTACCATGAAGAAACCAAACTACACAGAAGTCCAGACATTTTCCCAAGATCACAAAGTTAGTAGGTGATTGAAATGAGAGGTGATACATGTCTTAATTCTATGGGATGGCAGAGAAGATTGTCTCAGTAAACAAAAGAGTGATTGGAAACAATGAAGAAGTTGTGTGGTAGAGAGCACATTGTGACAGGAAATCAGAGGAAAAAGAAAGATTAACTTTGAGAAAAGAAAGCAAGGATGAACAAACACATTCTGATGCAAAGTGCAAAGATGAATAATGGTGTCTTGATGGAAAGCAAATAAAAATCAAGAATGTAGTCATTTAACTGTTGAACAGCTATTTGGTATATATCTTGTATGATATGGGTCTTCTCTGAACCAAAGCACTCTTAAAGTCTGTATGTGCCTGGGGTAATCTTGGCAGTCTTTTTTTTTTTTTAAGATTTCTTTTGTATTGCTTTTGACAGAGACAGAGACAGATAGAGACAAAGGGGAGGGCCCAGAGCAGTCTCTATAGTTGTACATCATCTATCAACAACATGGCTTCATTCCACACAGGTGGCGGGGGCTGCACAGGGTGGAAACTGGGCTGGGGGCCACCTGCATGCAGAGGCACACCCTCTTGAGCCAGGGACTGAATCGGGGGTCAAGAATCAAACTGGGAACCTCCCACATGGGAAGCACACTCCAATTCAGCATATGCGTCCTCATGGGCCAGGGCCAGGATTCGGCTCTCTGTCCCTAGAGCTGCAAAGTGAGTGCTTAACCTGCTGAGCCAACCCTGCTTCCCTTGATCTTGGCAGTCTTAAACTAAACTCTTCTCTGAGGCCATGTAAGACTCAACCGGAAACATATATTTGAACCTGGAACTTCCTCAGCCTCCTGGGTGCCCCAGCCTGACATTTAGTCAGAGCCTGATAATGCTCTAGGCCTAGAGGTGGGAAGACAATCTGTGTGAGTCTCTGGGCACTGATTTCTGTGGGATTTCGGGCTTCATTAGAAGCCTAGAAAGACAGGAAAGGATGAGGTATGGGGACAAGGTGTTGAGGGATGAAATGGTTGGCATCTTGTTCTGGGAACTATTTGGACTACATTAATAAATACAGCAACATTAATATGCTCTGATCAATAACCTATTTTGGAAGCTAGATATTTACACTTGGTACGTAGTTTAGGTTGAAAATCTATATATTTGTATTTATTTATTTATTTTTAACAGAGAGAGATACAGAGACAGAGACTGAGAGAGAACTGAACTGGGGGAGCTCCCAGTTTAGCATATGGTTCTGCACGGGCCGAGGCCCGATCCCTGGTCCCTGGCGCTGCAATAGGTTGAAAATCTAACCAGGAAATTTAGGCAATGAGAACTACAGAGACACAATCTTGAATTCAGATCTACTAGAGGATTAGGAGAACCTTTGGTATCTACAGACAGTGTAGGAATGCCTTTAGGGTTATAAGTATAAAATTGTACTCTTTCAGAAAACCCAGAAAGCTGCTCTGGGCTGAAATTCTCCATTTGGACATAGAAAGGAGCGGGTTGTATATACTTCTGGTTATGAGCTAACAGGTGTCTGGAAATGAAGAAACAAGTCATCTTTCTGTGATAGAGTGCCGTGGAATTTCAGAGCCAATAAATTTTCTTTGAAAAAACAACAACATAACTACACTGTTCTACCACTATTGGTTTATAATAAAACAGAGCTTGACCTGCAAGTTAATAAAGAAAGCATGTTTACTAAGTAAGCTTTATTCTTGTACGATGTTAATTGCAAAATATCCATCTATCTCATTTATGAATATGTTAATTTATGTCAGAGAGACACAAATTTTGTGTAGGCACACTCTTTCTTTAATTAGATCAAAGGAAGGTCCGTCTTCATTTTACAAGATGGATTCCAATTTTTAATCAGCAAAATAAGTTTGACTCCTAAAAGGCATCTTCTTTGACGGTTGGAAAACACTAATTAACAGACATAACTGTATTAATTGCATTATATCACTGAATTCTTATCGGTTAGCTTATGGGGCCTGCTTGCTAATGCAAACAGTTATGACTTGGTGAAGTCAACTCATAAGCGTCTTTCTAATGCTAACTAGCCATCAGTGCATGTAAATTTTCTAATGTTTCTTTAGGGAATTTTACATAATAGATGTAGTCTCTCTTTTGAGCTATGCCCTGCTTATTTAGTATAATTAGTCCTTAAACCTGCACCTACCATAGTATCAGCTTCCTGGGAGATAAAGAACACACTTTATTGGTTTAAGAACAAAGAATTACAATAGTCTCCTTTAGGAATCCTTGAGCAATAGGCTAAATGAAAATCTGTGCTCTACCAAATAACTTCAAATTCATGACAATGAAAAATTTGTGCCTTGAATAGAATTCGTGGACAGACTTTAACAGAGAGACTATCTGGGGAAGGCTAGTGCTGCTGGCCCTAGAGACTCTCAACTGTCTTTTATCCCAAAATCACAAGAACAGCAACTATTTCTCTGCTCAGGCTGGTCCTGGCGCCCTGCCTCCATTCTACCTCCATAGCCTACCGCAGGCCCTAAGGGACAAAGGCTCATTTGCTACACGGCCTCCTTCTTGAGCTACGAGGAAGCTATGTTGATTATGAAAGTATTTTTGTGAGTAGGGCCACCTTTGTGTCTTCCTTCTAGGCATGCCACTGAAATTGGTTACTCCTCTTACACAGGTGACTACAGATGTTTTCAGATGATCTGAACTACATTCTTCTAGTGCTATTGTGGAGGAATATGTCTGCCTTGGAACCTTTGGTTAAGCCTTGGTGATGGGGCCTTAAATTTTCTTTCCTACTATGTAAAGTATTTCCCAATGAAAAGATGCAGGTTGGGATAGTCATAATGAGTAGTCTGTGACTGTGATACCGGTATAGAGAAAATAAGAATCATGAGGAGGCTAAGAAGACATTGCAAATAACTGCACTGCAGTTAAGTTACACTCAGGGGAAGCGATTAGGAGCTATTTTGAATCCCCTAAATCCACATACAAGCAAAATCCTCCAGTGCTTGGATAGACTTGTTCTGCAGATTTGCTGGGCATTAAGTAGCCTTACTCGTGTATGTCCAGTTTACTTTCCTGCAAATTTGTACCAGATCCTGACAACCATATGAGTCCACAACAGGGAGAGAAGTAAAACTGACATTTATAAAAATAACACCCTTGCACTTCAGAGGTATACCTAGGTCCACATGCATACACACTCCACAAACTAATTGTGCAATGCAAAAATGTCATTGTTTCTAGAGTAGGCATCTTTTTACATAAACTCATTTATCATCTTAGTACTATGGTAATTTAAAGGTACATTTGCCACTAAAACTTTTCCCTTGTGTTTCTACTGTTTCTACCTCCCCTTTGCAACCT
Source organism: Craseonycteris thonglongyai (assembly GCA_004027555.1). Lineage (NCBI taxonomy): Eukaryota > Metazoa > Chordata > Mammalia > Chiroptera > Craseonycteridae > Craseonycteris > Craseonycteris thonglongyai. Next base: position 3,316 of record PVKE010047347.1, on the reverse strand, counting down.
AACTAGAAAACACAAAAATAACAAGTAAAGTGTGGTGGATGGAGCTGGGAAGGACAATTAAATTGGACCGAGAAGGCCAAGGCTTGATGAGAAGGACAGCTGAAGACTTTCTGACAAGGAGGTTTTATTATCACTGGGTGTCTCCTTGTAGGCATTCATTAAAATGTCAGCTATTTGAAGGTAAACCAATACGTCCCTTCACTGATTCCACCTGGGAATTTCTCCACAGACCACTGAGGAAAAGAAGCCTACACTTAGGTATTGAAGCTCTGAAGGATCCCTGTTTATATCGACTGCTTGTCCACAGGCTGTGCACACAGCCTACTTCATGGTAGAACATTATTAACGCCTGCTTATATACACTAAGATGCCCCTGCTCGGGGTAGTGCTGGATATGAAGAATAAGCCATGAACTCCAGCAGAAATCTCTAGATCCTGGCATTGTACAAAAATACCAGAATTTCCCTACAGCTGTAATAGCTGCGTGTGAAAAGTTACATTCCCTCAACTTTATATAGACTTCTCTCTGAGAAAAATGTGTATCCACTGCCAAGTCATTTAACCAAAATGGAAGCAAGTTCTTATTAGAATTTTTGCATCAAATTTAATTCTAAATGAAGGGTTTAATTTAAAAAAAGAATCTTTCTTTGCAGCTTTGCTGGTTGGATTCCTGAGTCAGTTGCCCACATTGTTGTCTGTTCTCTATTTTAGACATTTGTCCTTAGAGAATACGATTGTTACTTATAGTCATTCCAAATCATACCTGAGTTGCTTTTCATTTTTAATACTCTCATATAAATTTTGCTCAGTGAACACAAACTTTCATTTGTAGCTTATCTTGTAGTGGATAAATAATTATAGAGACCAATTATGTGCCAGAAACTTCTCAAATGTAAAGATAAACACTGCCTTTGCCTTTGATGAACAGATTTAAAAAAATGAGTAAGACAGAAGCAAAGGCATTATGAAGGGTAACTTGTGAGGGATGGTTGGCCTAGAACTGATTAATTATCTGCTCAGACGTCTCCTGAGTTACGCTCAGGCTGAACAGCACGTTGCTGGTTTTAACACACAGCACATACCTGTTCACCTATCATCCCAAAGCCAGAGTGATGAGATGCGCTCATACTGGTGTGTCTGTCTTTCTTTTCTCTTCAATTACTCTTTACGGAAAAGGCTAGGTGATTGAGTGAGATCCATCCAGGGAACGTTTCAGTTGGCTTTGGGGGTGCACTGTACTTCCTGTTAGCAGTAGAAGTGTTCAGAAAGTGATGATAATAGCACATGCCACCCGTCCCTCAGACACCTTTTCTCATTGTCCATCAAAGACTAGTTCTCAGAGTCTCCCATTCAGGGTCTGTGTGCAGTCCCCGGGTAGCACCCTGCTCTCCTCAGTACAACCCACTCATTACTATTATATGTATTGCATGCAACTGAGGGCTCCTTGAATGGTAGGGCTTACTCTAGGGACCCAATGCATTTTCAGTCACAATTACTTCTTTCTCTCCAACATGTTCTGGGATATACACTTTCATAAACTCTATTGCTGAATCTCATAGGTTTTTATTTACGTTTTCCTTCTGTTTGTTTCTTTTCTCCTAATAACAGGGAGTACATGGTGAGAGAGAGACAGAGAGAAGGGGGAGGGCCCAGAGCAGTCTCCATAGTTGTACATCATTAGGTTTTTGACATAGTTTCATTACATACAGGTGGATGTGGGGCCACCCGTGGTGGAACATAACTTGGGGCCTCCCTCATGGGAGGCAAGAACCTTTTCTGCCATTCTGCCAGTTATCAGTTGTGTGCTCCTGTTCAACATGTGGGTTTGCATGCCCCGGGGCTGGGATTTGGTCCCTAGACCTCACAGTTACAAGGCAAGTGCTCAACCTGTTGAGCTATTCCAGCATCTCCGTTATTTTATTTTATTTTTTGAAGAGAGAGTTCCTCATTTGTTATTTTTATCTTTATATTTTCAAAAGGAGTCAACAATTATGCCATTTGTATTTCTATATAATAATTGTCAATTAAAAAAATTTCAAGATAAAAGGAAATTTTTTCTTTTTATAGGTAAAAATACCTCTTCACAGCATTTTAAAATTGGCATCTTCAAATGAATTTGATAATGAGGGCAACAAGTTTAAGGTATTCCTTTCAGCATTGAATTTCCACTACCCAAATACAATTAAGATTCTTTTCCTCTGGCTTGAGGAGCCAGGATGAAGTTATTGTTTTGCGATGGAGAGAGCATGGAGTTTGGAGCTATTGAGACCTGAGTTTGAATCCTGATTTACCTGCTGCTATTTATTAGACACACAATTTAGGGTATGCTGTTTCTCATCTGTAAAATGCAAATGTTCTTAGCTACTTCAGGGAGACATGAATGTTGAATTTTAAAAATTATATAAAAAAAGAAACACTTGAAAGAGTGAGTACTCAATTAAATTTAGTACTTATTTTCAGTCTTCTCCACTTCTGGAGTTTTAAGTCTAGTAAGGTGGGAAATCAGCTAATTCTGTGCAATGTCAGGTGACTGAAAAGACCTTCAAGCAGCTGACCTACACACCCGTGGGCAGACTGAAGTCTGTCATTGCCTGGACTTGGGGAGGGGGGTGAGAACACTGAATGACACAGGTTTGGCCCTGACTTCTTCCCTCCTCTGAACCTTGGAGGGGTCCCCAGGGGCTTTTCCAAGTTAGGCACTACTGGAGTGTGAGAATACTTCATGGATGATTTATTAAGGGACCCAAGGAGAGGACATAGACTCCTTCTTCCCCTCTAGACAACCCTACAGGGGCTAAAAGGATTACAATTCCCAATTCCAGAGTAAGAAAAATGATTATCACTCCATGAAACTCATTTGTTTCTAAATTTGTGCTGTAAAGATCAGTCTAGTGATGGGCAGTGATAGGACTGACTGAAGTGGAGATGACTTTGTATTATTTGTTTATTTCACAAATATAACATTCACAGCGGACCTATTTCAGTGCCAGGCACTGCCAAAGTGTAACAATAAGTAAAAATAAATATGGTCCCTATGAGCCTATGGTGTACTGAGAGAGAAAAATAGTCAAATGATCACATAAATGAAGGCACATCTAGAATACTCATAAAAGCAGAGTACATGGTATACTATGAAGTATGTAATAAGAAGAACTGAACTAGTTGAGGACAAGTTGGAAATAGGGGTGGTAGTCAGAGACGGCTTCCCTGAGACTTTAAGGTTGGATAAGAGCTACTTTGGCAAAGAGTAGAGGAAAGAGCAGGGGCATGACCTAGTGGCAAAGGGCACAGGGTAAGTGCAAGAATCCATCTAAAG
>PVKE010047346.1:0-11954 GCA_004027555.1 Craseonycteris thonglongyai | reverse complement strand
GGCAATCACCAAGCTATTGAGTGTGTCCATAGGTCTCTGTGTCTTTTTTACTTTCACTTTTAAGGTGATGGAAGGGAAACTGATACTGAGTGATGAGCACATAATACGATGCATGAATGATGTGATGTGGACTTGTACATCTGTAAACTATCTAATTGTTACCAACCAATGTAACCTCATTAAATTTAACAATAAAAAAAAATAAATAAATATTATAAATAATATATTTTTAGATGTTATTTATCAGTTAAATGTAAAGTTGGGAGGCATTATTTGTCATTCAGTTCAACTGTACTTTGAGCAGGACCTGATGAAGCCTGGAGGACACTATGAGACCCTGATCCACCCCAAGCTGACTGAGGGCTCAAACAAATTGGCGTTATCATGCATTAAGGTAGCCGGTATGCCTGGAGTGAACCAGAGACCCTGAGGCTCAATAAAGGTTAGCCTTTTTTCAGCACTTCTTGTGCACATTGATTTTATACAAGTTGTTTTCTATGTGAATACTGTGCCAGCCCTCCAGTGCTACCAGGACCAAAGCTTATCTTTGAATCCTCACCTATCTTTAAATTCCTTTGCTGTACAAAATGGATACTCTGGGATCACGATAATGCGACCTGTTCAGATTTGATCAACCTCATACCAAACCTAAGGTAAGGTTTATTTTATTGTTTTGTGAGAAGGTAAAAGAAAGAGAAAGGGGGAGGGCTCAGAGCAGTCTTCATAGTTGTACATCATTAGTTGTGACATGGCTTCATTCCACACAGGTGGGTGTGGGGCCACAAGGGGCAGGAACCAAACCTGGGGCCTCCTGCATGGGAGGTGAGACCTTCGCCGCCAAACCATCTAGGTGGTTACTTACTAAACCCCCCTTCTCCCCATTAAATCTAAATATTCATGCAATTATAAAAATCCTGCCAAACCCCCAAAACAGGAATGCACACGACCTAGGCTACTAGATCAACTACTGCCCAATAAGAACTTACTTAGATAAGTTCCTCTTGACAGCCTAAGATTTAACAAAATGTACCCAAACCTGACACAAACTTGTCACTCTAATGATTCAATTTCCCTTAGACGTCTATGCTCCTAGATCTGAAACCCATCTTTTAATAAAAATTTCAAACCCACCAACCCCACTAAAACAAACTAGCAGGTCCATGTTAATGTAGCTTAATCCTACCAAAGCAAAGCACTGAAAATGCTTAGATGAGTGCCCCACTCCATAAACACATAGGCTTGTTCCTGGCCTTTCTATTAGTTCCAAGTAAAACTACCCATGCAAGTATCTGCGCCCCAGTGAGGATGCCCTCTAAATCGACTCCCGATTAAAAGGAGCAGGCATCAAGCACACTTCAAAATGTAGCTCACAACGCCTTGCTTCACCACACCCCCACGGAAAACAGCAGTGATAAAAATCAAGCTATGAACGAAAGTTCGACTAAGTTATACTAATACATTAGGGTTGGTAAATTTTGTGCCAGCCACTTGCACTGAAGTTCAGCATATGGGTTTGCATGGGCCAGAGCCAGAATTTGATCTCCAGACCTCACTGTTACAAGGCAAGTGCTCAACCTGTTGAGCTATCCCGGAATCCCTGATATATTTATATATACACATTCTTAAAGATTTATATGAAGTTTAAAACTTCAAAAACTTTAGATTGTTGGTCATTATGCAAAACATGATAAATCACTCTCCAGAAAAGAAGTTTATGGTAAAGTAATTATGGTTTGTGGCTATCATAAATCTACAGTGATTATATCTGAATTCAGACTATCAGGCAGCCTTCCCTTTTCCTGTGAATTACCCTAATAATGTTTGTTTGACTTTGCTATTTCAAAAGGCACTTCTCTTTAAGTTTCATTATTTGCTAAAAAATTATGTCAAAATTTAGTTTGGGGACCATGATCTATTTCCATCTGGGGTTTTTTTTGTTGTTTTTTTTTAAGATTTATTTATTGTTTTTGAGAGAGAGAGAGGGAGAGAGACACTCAGAGACAGAGAGAAGGGGGAGGGCCCAGAACAGTCTCCATAGTTGCACATCATCGGTTTTTCCACATAGTTTTATTCCACAGGTGGGTGTGGGACTGCACAAGGCAGGAACTGGGCCAGGGCCTCACCCCAGTGAGAACCGAACTGGGGGAGCTCCCCAGTTCAGCATATGGGTCCACATGGGCCAGGGCCAGGACTTGATCCTCTGTCCCTGGGGCTTCAAAGTGAGCGCCTAACCCACTGAGCCATCCTGGCTTCCCACATCTTTTTTTTTAACCTCACTTTGTAATTGTCTTTTTTTTTCTTGACAGAAAAGATAATCACTTGTTTTGTGTGACACTATCTGTTTTCTTCATGAAGACATTTTCACGTAGCAATCAGATTCCATGTTCTAATTTGAAAAGATTATATTTCTTTGCCAGCAGTAAACGAGTCACTTTGAGATCTATCTTTTCTTCCCAGTCATAAATCAGTTCCAACGTTCTTGAAACTTATATCTTCCTCTTCCTCAGATTTCTGTTTGAATTTGTTTATTGGATTTGTTTTTTTCTTTTTAATGTGACTTCCCTCGTTGTTGCTCCATTGTTGTCAAACATGAGATTTTTGACAATGCAAAGCCTAATTTTAAATACACACTGCTTTATTAAAAAGCCAGGTTAGAATCTTTCTCTCTCTGTGGAGTTATGAAATGTCCAATAGTTTATACCTATATCAAAGCTGTTCTACTTTTCAGAAATTCCTCAAAGTTTTGGTTAGCTAATAATCCCTTCTTTTTCATGGTCAGTTCTGTTTTTGTTATTAATATTAAGGAATGTGTTCAGAGCTCCATCTTGAACTATGATTTCATACTTGCTCTCTCACTTGGCACTAATTGCTCTAATAAACACACAAGTTGCTGAGACAACCCTTGTTATCCAACAAGGATGCAAATAATGCAAACAAACAGTTGTAATGCAAGGCATTTAAAACACTTATTATAAGTGCCTGTATTGCAATTCTTAAGTGATAGGATTCTGAAGGGGGAAAAAAATCCTTTCTAATTGAATAATCAAGATAGGCTGCATGAACAAAATAGAGCGTTTAAGTAAACAGAATGGGTAGGAATGGAAACAGTAGCAAACAATCCAGTCTAGTGGAAGAAAAAGAGAGCCGTGTGGAGGAGGGAGTAGAGGGGGGACAGTACAGTAAATGTTTGTGGAGCAGAGACTAGACAGATACAGTTGGAATGAAGATAATTGTGTGCAGAACTGTTGGGACATATAAATTGGGAGGGGAGTTTTAGTTAATCCTCAAATGCCTGAATGCCTATGATGAAGCCATCAACCAGCCAGGCACAGAGGAATCAGGTCTGATACGTTCTCCAAGTGTAAAGCCCCTGGGTAACTCAGTGAAGTACAATTTAATAACTACGTACAAGGCTATAAGGTGACATCCATTTGTATGTATGCACACACAAAACATATTAACTAGATATAATATGTAATATTAAATTTATCTATTTATATCTATTTATATCTCCTATCTATAAAATATGGTATGGAGGCATAAAAGGAGTATTTTTCTGGAAGTGGGTCAGGAGTTGAGGTTAGGTTGTAAAACGACATTCTTCAATATGAAACTATAGTGATATTGGGCCAGAATCCATAGGAACTGGATGCCCTTGAAGGCTTTTGATACTGGAAGAAATGGCATAAAACATGCTGTATAAACCTAATTCTGATGGTGGTTTATGGTATATAACAAAGAAGAAAAAATATAAATACCACCAACCTAAAGAAGATGCTCTTACAGCGGTCCTTTCAAAAAATCCAAGAGTAAATAAAGAAGATAGGAAAAGGCAAATGTCCCATTTAGGTCAGCGGAAGGTCAGGTGGTTATTGTCACCTGAAAGTAAGTCGTGAGGGGTCAGGGAGGAGGACACAGGGAGTGAGTGTGGTTAACAAAAGCAGAGATTTTTAACCTTAGAAACTAAAGGCTCGGGGAAGCCGGGATGGCTCAGTGGGTTAAGCGCTCACTTTGCAGCGCCTAGGACGGGGGATCGAATCTCCGCCCCGGCCCGTGCGGAACCATATGCTGAACTGGGAGCTCCCCTGGTTCAGTTCGCTCTCTGTCTCTGTCTTTGTGTGTGTGTCTCTCTCTCTGTCAAAAATAAATAAATATTAAAAAAAAAGAAACTAAAGGATAATGATAATACTCTATGAAAAAAAACTCAATACAACGTGACAAGGAAAACAAAAAGGCTTGCACACAGCAGATTTTCATCAAGTCATGCTTCTGCCACTAACTGTTTTGGAACATTCAGTGTCTTCTGTTCTCTACATCTTATTTTCTTAAAATGGGGTTGAAGTAGAATATATTTTTTTAATTTTTTAGATTAAAAATATATAATTTTTAATGAGTTCATATATCAGTTTTGGTGTCTCATATATTCTTCAGTATAGTTGTTCCATATATTCATAAGCAGCACATACATTTTGCTTTATATGGACAATGATGCACATCTTACCTTTGGAATGGTTATTTTTTTGGAACACCCATGGTCTTCCTCTTCAAATTCCAGAGCAGATCAAGTAGAAGAATTTTAATGTGGATTTCAGTTTTATATATAAATCACCCTGTCATTTTTAGCACTGCAGCTGAGTTTCCTCATATTAGCTGGAGAAGATCATGAATAAATTTGCAGCATGCTGCACAGGGGATTATGTGTACATGAAATAATTCCTATTGGCAATTGCTTTTACAATTCACTGCACAGAAAATTCCACATGAGGGCACAAGATCCCATTTGTCACCCTAGAGAGAAAACTGAGAACCACAAAAGCACGATGTTGAAGAAAATAGTACATAGCTGTCCCAATGAACCCATCTTCTCTGCAAGCCTGTTCAGTTAACCTAATTCAACACCAGGAGTGCACATCTCTGTTGACCATAGTGTTCCAGTGATGTCCCTTCCCAATCTTATCAAATCTGGTCAGTAAGGTCTACCACATTCTGATCAACTCATTCAAAAACTGTATCTTTAATTTGGAGTGTTTTTGTGCAGGAATAGTGAACATGTGATGCATATGTTGACCTCCGTCCCATGCGCATGGGTAGCACCATCACTTGATTGTGACATTTGTTTCACGCTGAGTAATAACCCGTCTTCTCAAGCCTTCTCAGTATCATGTTGCAGGAAGCAGCTAGCAATTGATCCAAGTGGGCGCACAAGCTTCAACTTATGTGCTATCCTTGGTGTCTTCCACACCCCCACACTCCCCAACACAGACCCTCATTTTCTAGTCCTCATGGTTAGAGCCACTTAACTTCCATTTCTAGTTCAGCACTAACCCAAGCTCTGAGGCCAACTTTTCCAGTAAGGATAAAAGCTTAAGGAACCTCAGGTTAGTACTTTAGAGGTCAGACATAAGTGAGCTTCTTTATTGGTGCCACTCTGACTATATATTTTAGTTCCACTCTGTGGGCTTTTGACTTATTTCTTTGTATGCGGTACCAGATCTAACTTTATATCTTGGTTACCTACTGAAGATACATGATTTCTTTGAGATTTACGTGTTCCTTGCTCTGAGTCTCTCTGGATGGCCACCGTTCTTTCTATTGATGCCAACTTCTTGCATAGCTGCCTGTTTCCCAGAAACTTAAGTAGCTTTCCTATCTCTTTGTTGCTAAAGCTTGACTGACCTTAGACTTGGGCATTAAGTCTCTTAAATCAGAGACTGGGTGAAAAGAAAATAATACTTAACACTGGTATAGTATTTCTTAGTTGACAATATTTCTTCTTTCATAATTGTTTACCCTATACTTTGCTGAGCCCAGTTTTTATCACAATTCTACAAGAACTTTCTTTTTAGTCAAATTGATTTTTGAATGTGTTTGATGATGTTTCTTCTCCTTTGCAATTTTCCCCAGGACTTTCTCCCAACTCTGAATACTCTCCCACGTCCTTCACAATTATTTTCCTTCCTCATTCAGCCAGAGCTACCTTAAACCCTCTCACTGTCTTTTACATTTGTTTCTTAGAGCCAGTACTATAATTAGTTTTATAGCTTTTTTTAAAGATTTATTTTATTGTTTTTGACAGAGAGAGAGAGAGAGAGAGAGAAGGGGGAGGATTCAGAGCAGTCTCCATAGTTGTACGTCATCAGTTTTTGACATGGTCTTGTTATGCACAGGTGGGTGGGGGCTGCGCTGGGCAGGAAGCACACTGGGGCCTCCCACAAGGGAGGCATTCCCCCGTGAGCCAGGGGCTAAACTGGGGGGCGGGGGGAGGTGGGGGTAAGAACCAAACTGGGGGCTTCTCACATTGGAAGTGAACCCCAGTTCAGCATATGGGTCCACATGGGCTGGGACCAGGATTTGATCCTCGGGGCTGCAAAGTGAGCCCTTAACCTGCTGAGCCATACTAGCTTCTCCTAATTTTATAACTTAATAATTCTTGGTACTTGGTATTACAAAATCAGAAATTCTCAGGTTTTGGAGGGAAACTGAAAGCCAAATAGTTTAAATACAAACCTGGTATGAAGTGTGCATTTCTTCCACAAATCCCCACTGAGTCCATACTTAACCATGCCAGCAACAAGAAATTCACTATTTCTTCCATTTTGTAAATATTTAACCATTGAATAATCTCCTTCACAGTTACTTTAAGTTTACTTGACTCTAGGTGTAAACAATAACTTCACCACAAAATGGTAGTTTGCTAAGTATTTAAGACGGCTTTTATGTTCCTCAGTCCATGCATACTTTGTCATCTATTCCCAGTTAGAGCTCTTCCTTCTGGAACAACCCCTGCCCCTAGGCCAATTCTTTATGCTCAGGTAACTTCCTTTTAAAATGTCTTTCTTTTTGTCAACATTTCCACCAGGTATTTAGGAATTATCTGCAGGCCTCTTCCTGATCATTTCTCTCATCTGCTCTTCCTTACAGGGCCTGCTGTTTTAAAGTCAAGTCTTCCTCTTGAGAGAACTGACCTAAGAGGAGATTTTGAAAATTAACAAACCTGATTTTTTTTTGGGTTGCAAGAGATTAACTTCTGTACTACAAATTAGCAAACAGGAGTCTGGAAGGCTACCTCATGCAAAGCATGGGATGGTCTTGACAACAAAAAATAGTCCCAACACCCTCCTGCCTTCCCAGGTCCCAGAGGATATTTATGTGGAGAAGAAAACCTGGTTGCTAATTGTTCCTAAAAATGAACTGTTTAATTATGAATGCGAACTACTTTTTGTACAATTTCAATATACATAGTCTTTTGCAGCAATATAACCACATGTACATTGAGGGAATATTTCATTTTCCACCTGAACTTTCCCAAGAATTATTTATAATTTTAGAAAATTCCATGACATTGTCCACGGCATTGACATCAACATCTTAAAACGTCTCACATAGTTTGCATTTGTATCTGTAAAATTCATGGAGAATCTACACAAAGGGATGAAGGTCTGATTATTTTATTTTTTAGAGTAGTGTACCTGAGTCAAGCCTTTACTTTCTTAAATACATATTACTTAATTTTAAATTACTTCACTTCTATCTCTGCTTATAATATACTGAGTGCTTTTTAAATAATTGTGTGTCTAATTTTAGGTTATGTGATTTATGATTTCATTTCAAGATAATAAATAAAGCATTGCAAAACTATTTATAGCTTTTTAAAAAGGAGGGGCATTGTGTCGGAGGGCTCCTCACATTTCTATATCCCTGGATGTAGTAATTGCACTAGAAGCCCAGAGAAGAGCAAATGATTAATTAATTTAACTAGACATTCAAATAGTGAAGGCTGCTCAGATGTGTTTTTATTCTATTTATAGTAATCTCTATCTTGAACTTCTGTGATGTTCAGGCATCAAACTGCATTCCGTATATTATCTCAAGTAATTTCCACCATAAATCCTGTGGTAGGTAGCACCCCCTCCCCTTTATGAAAGCATTCAGTGAGCCTATACATTCTATGGTGGAGTCCCTATTGAAGCCAACTTTATCTGGCCCAAAGCCCCTGTGTTTCTAACCATGTGACCTGCTCCTTTTTCAAGGTATAGCATCTCTGTCCAAACAGATGTCAGCTTGGCAAAATTTCTTGCAGAAACACACAGTGAAATGACATACTTTATGTACTGTGAGTGAAATATTTGGGAGTAGAACACATCATAGTACCATAGCAATTCCCCCTGAGAATATCCTCTGTTTAGTGATGACATCGCTACGTGACTTCAGGAACTTCAAGTGACATTTTTCTCCCTCTTCCATCAGTCACACAGCCACAGTAGGATCAGGCCAGAGGGTATCTCTGTGGAAAGTGACATAGGAAATGAGAGACTCACCTCCTTTATTTAGGGGGGAAAAAATGAGTTAAATTCTTTTCTCAAAAATAAGAACTGCTTATTATTTGAAGAAGAGTGTTAGAATCAAATCATTATAATTAGTAGTTCAGAGAACTCTAAACATCTCATTAGCATCACGGAAATTTTCTCATTTCAAATTTCTGTTTAGTCTTCATTTTCTTTAGGACAGTGAATGAATTCACACAAGATAGCTTTCGTATATTTTTAATGCATTATTGTTGAGAGGTGGTAAAAGTGGTTCAGAAACCTACATCTCCTCCAAATGTCAATAAAGTGATATGAATAAATCAGAAGCCCAAGGTCATAATCTGCACATTTGCCAACACAGAGCACGGGCTTCATTCCACCACAAATTCCTGCTCTGCTATGTAAATGAAAAGTTTTGTTAAGTTTACGTCTAATTTATCTAGTTTGTCACTTTTTAAAAACATTTTTATGCCTGTTTTGACTATCAGTTTTAAAATAAGAGTATTTTTGGCCATCAGGTATTTAAAAGATATGCTCATAGTTGATTCATAAATGTATCTGAATTGCAATGTACTGAATATTCAGATGACTAATTGGTTTGCAAAACTATTTATATGAACATTATATCATTTACATAAATTTGATTTTAATTCAGCACTGGTTAATGGGCCATAAAAATAAAGGGTGATTCTACAACAAAAGGAATATGGTTTATTGCTTGAAAGAATGCCTTGAAACTTTGGTTGCTTGATAAGTTAATAGCACAACATTAACTTTCCCCAAGGCCTTCGTCATCTGTGAAAGTGAGATTGTGTGATATCCATTTATAAACGTGCACTTAAAATATATACTTTAAAAGAGAGAAAATATCAAATGCAGGGAAATTTGGGTGTTTTCCTGCCTGAACAACAAAACAGAGAGTTCAGGTGTGCTTCTAACATGCTGAAGAACACGCTTCTCTCATCCGCATCCTGATATGGCTCCCATTCCATTTTCATCTGATGAAAAATACTGGCTGGAGATCGATTTTTGGTCAGATGTATTAGCCATATAAGATAAGAAAGAACAATAAAATCTGTTCCATATTTTAAGAACACTATAACCACATTTGCAATCAATCTAGTTTAATTTTCTGTTTAAGATACAGAGCATTTTCCTCTCTAAGAGTTATTATCACAGTAGAGTATTTCCATGAAATGTCGCTAAATATGACCTACTCAGTCCTCCTGCTACACTGATCTTAGAGGTGGAGATCAAAATGGTGAGTGTGGTGAGAGTTTCTCCTCTTTCTTAAAAATAAGTAAAAATAAAAAATGTGACCACTGGGGCTAAAGGAATTTTCCTAGAAGTTTTATTCTTAGAAACAGGAATATTTAGAAAAGTGAGCAGAAAAATTTAACGAAAGATACTACTTTTTAAAAATACCTGGCAATATTATTTAAGTGGCACATCACTGAGGCCAGAAGAAGAGAATGCTGTGGCAGTAAGTAAAGATCTGAGGTGAAAGCATTTTCAAAATCCAGAGATTTGAGGATGAATTAATTATTAAATGCGACATTCAACCCAAAGTGACTAAAATGGGTGAAATGGATGCATGTGATTTGATTACAGAAATAAATTATTTAAAAAGAGAAAAAAATAACTTTTTGAAATTAAAATGGAAACTTAAGTATTCTCCTTTGACTCTAAAGTTTACTTTAAAACATTTGCATTTCACAAAGGTTGATTTTTGAATGTAAGATTGTAGGAATAGCCCCATGACTGTGGGATGATATTTCTCTGGCTTAGCAAGTGTTCCTATAGTGCAAATGTAGAAACTAAATTATAAAAATTCATTTTCAACCACGTTTTTAAAGATGTGAAAAAAAACAAACCAACTTCTACAACTATTACTACACCGGAGATATATGTAATGGATCTATTTGGTTCATAGTAATATGGAATTATTTTAAATATGATTATCATCTGACATAAAACAAAAACAGTTTGCACACAGTGTTCCAATGCATCAATCCTTTACTACTCTAATAATTGCTTGTAGTATTTAACTGTAACCTTCACTTGGTAGAAAAGAGGAGGACCCAGAGCTGTCTCCAGAGTTGTACATTATTAGTTTTGACATGGTTTCATACCACATAGGTGGATGTGGGGACCTATGAGCAAGGACCAAACTGGGAGCCTCCCACTTAAAAGGCAACAATCTTTGCCACTGAGTCATTCCAGCAGTCACCAGTTATGCCACAGTTGAGCATATGGGGTTGCGTGGGCTGAGGTCAGACTTAAACCTGGACTTCAGGACTGTGAGGCCAGCGCTCAGCCGCTGAGCTATTCCGGCATCCCCAGGACCAAGGGCCAAATTTTAATTAAAACTTTTTTACTGTGTGATCAAGAACACAATGAAGTAAAATTAGCATTTTTAAAACATTGTGTGCCTGTGCTGGTAAAAAAAAAAAAAAGAGTATATTTATATTGAAGACTAATATAGTTTGGTGCCACTGCCTTGTAAGGAATCACCAAGATCATTCTCTTTGCTTTTATATCAGTAGGGCAAATGTTAACACAATATACAAGACAAATAACATCTTAGCATTATTTTAAGAGTACTTGACCTTGCAGCCTGAAAAGGTCTTGAGAGATTCCCAGGGGTCTATTGTTGCATTTTGAGAAGTGCTGCTTATAGAACTGTGGTTCTTAAACATTAGTGTGCATCAGAATCGCCTGCAGGGTTTATTCAAATGCCAATTGCTGGGCTCCAGCTTAAGAGTTCCTGCCTCAGTATAGATCTGGGGTGAACTCAAGAATTTACATTTTCAACGCATTCCCAGGTGCTGCTGTTGTTGACCTGGAGACCACAATTGGAAAACCACTGCTACAAAAGGTAAATCCTGTTCTTCCAAACACAATCTATCTCTTATTTGGAAGTTAAAATCCACATCTATGCAGATATAAGTATTTGCTGATTCCTTGTGCCATCTAGCATTGCATTTTGCACAAAATTGACATTACATCAATAATTTGAGTAGTGTTATTTGTATTAAAATATCTTTTCAGGCTGGCAACATGGAAGAAGATAGGATATTATAAATATACCATGGACACGTTATAAGGGTACCTGATATACCACTTCGAATTAAGGTTTTCATGAGATAAGATTACATACATTATTTCGAGAGCAATGTAGTCTTTGCTTTCTGTTTCCTGAAATGTTTCTGGAACCAGCAATGAGACAACTGCTTGGTTATGTCTACATAATGCGTGAAAGAACTGCCTTTGAGGGAAAGCTGTTTGGTTCAAAGCCCACATCTTTCCTAAGGTCCTTAGTTTCCAGTGAAAATACGGTAAATGAAACTGATCTTATTTTCTCTGTCAAGGAAATCTCACTGAAAGAAAGAAGGGCTGTTTTGAGTTTCAGAACTGGCCTTCAAGGCTACTGTGTCCAAGTAACTATAAGGTCACTTCAAGTTAAAAAAGTAAGTTTGATAGATGAGAAATGGTAAGGTAGACAAGATTTCATTTAAAATATCAAAATAGCTCAAAATTTCCAAATTTTAAATACTTTTGTTAAACTATATGTTTTAGCTTCATTGAACTTGGGAAAGTATGGTTAAACATCATGAAAAATTGAAAATGTTTTTATATTTTTGCAAT
>PVKE010047345.1:0-11945 GCA_004027555.1 Craseonycteris thonglongyai | reverse complement strand
TTTTTTTATCTTTTCACATTTATAGACAGAAATTATCTTTTTGTCTTCAGTGCATATTTATTTCTATTTTACTCTTGACAGATAGAGACAGAGACAGAGACAGAGACAGCTAGAGAACCGAACTGTGGGAACTCCCCAGTTCAGCATGTGGGTCCTGCCTGGGCCGGAGCCGGGACCCGATCCCCGGTCCTCGTGGCCCCAAAGCGAGCGCTCAAGCCGCTGAGCCGTCCCGGCTTTCCCCAAAATTTTTTTTTTTATTGTTTGAGAGAAGGGGAGAGAGAAAGAGAGAGAGAAGGGGAGAAGGTCCAGAGCAGTCTCCATTGTTGTGTGTACATCATTAGTTCGGACATAATTTCTTTTCACACAGTTGGATGTGGGACCGTGTGGGGTGGAAACCGAACTGGGTGCTGCCTGAATGGGAGGCGAGAACCTCTGTCATCATCCGGGTGGTTGGTTACCAGTTCCGCCGAGTTCAGCATACGGGCCAGGGCCGGGATTCGATCCCTGGACCTCGCAGTTGCAAGACAAGTGCTCAACTTGTGAGCTATTCTGGCATCCCCCATGCTTTCTTTATTCAATTGACCTTCCTGATATCTTTATTTGGAAGGCACTGCAACTCCTCCCTAAGTCTCTGCCCCTAGTTTAGCTTGAAATTGTTTCAGGGTATAGGCTCTTTTCTTTTGCTTCTGGGAAGATGGGATAGGATATTTTTCTCTATCCCTCCCACTAAGTATAACTAAAACCTCAGACATTATATACAAAACAGATGGAGAAAAAGAGGCATACCAGCTAGAGACTTTAAAACCCAAAAGGAGCACAGAGCTAAGTTCTTGGGTTTTCATTTGGCCTTATGTCCCCATACTGAAAACCAGAAACCCGAAAATGCCAAAGGACATGGACAAACATGCCCCAGTAAAAGGCTACTCTCTCTAGCCAAAGGCTTAAAAGGTGGAAGCCTACCAAGTCAGATAACTTTTAGAAAATAACCACTCCACTATAGACAAACACAACACATTAAAAACCTATGGCCTGGGGATGCCAGGAGAGCTCAGCAGGTTGAGCACTTGCCTTGCAACCACGAGGTCCACGGATCGAATCCCAGCCCAGGTCCATGCAAATCCATACGCTGAACAGTGGCGCAGCTGGTAACCACTGGGATGGCAGCAAAGGTCTTCACCTCCCATGCAGGAGGCCCCCAGTTTGGTTCCTGCCCCATGTAGCCTGTGTGGAATAAAACTGTCACAACTAATGATGTACAACTATGGAGACTTCTCTGGATCCCCGCCTCTCTTTCTCTCTCTCTCTCTCTCTCTCTCTCTCTCTCTCTCTCTCTCTCTCTCTCTCTCTCTCTCTCCCTCCCTCCCTCCCTCCTCTCAAACAATATAATAAATCTCTAAAAAAAACTATGGCCCATACCCAGTGTGCTAGCAAAGGCTGAGTGAGGAGCCTAGATGTGCAAACTACCCAGGCTATAATGAGACACCCCAACATCCTAACACCTCAACCCCCACTAATCCTCAACCCTGTTGGTGTGGTGTCACAGAAGGCCAAGTAGAAAGCAGGACTGACATTCTTGCATCCCTGCCACTGGGTGGGAACAAGTAGCCCTCCACACGCGTGTCCCCACCCCCATCCTCAAAGTGGCATTGGAAACTATGTGGGGAGTCTGGATTTCTACCCCTACTTGACAGTGATGAGGAACTCCTCCCTCTCCCCACAGGGATGGAATCAGAGGAGGGGCCTACTAGAGAGTCCTCAGGACTTTCATTCAGTGTAAGGAGGCGCCCTCTCCCAACAGTGGTGACAGTGGAGGCCATGGAGGGAGCAGTGAGGAGGCACTCCTACCCCTGTCAGCTAGGAAGGCCTCAGTGGTAGCCTAGTGGGGAACTGAAACTCCCATCCCAGCCTGCCAGTAATGAGGGACCCCAGCCCACCCCATCAGTGTCAACAGGAAACCTAGACTTCTGCCTGGCAGAAAGAAGGATGGGGCTCCCTCCAGTCCCTCAAGGGCAATGCCAGGAAGAGGCAGCTAAAATAGACTGAGAAGTTAACGTTATCCAACAAAGATTTTAAAGCAGCCATCAGAAAAATATATATATTTTTTAACAAGTATATCATTTTATAATATTTATTTTATTGGGGAAGCCGGGATGGCTCAGTGGGTTAAGCGCTCACTTTGCAGCCCCAGGGACTGAGGATTAAATCCCGGCTCTGGTCCGCGTGGACCCACATGCTGAACTAGGGAGTGCCCCCAGTTCAGTTCTCACTGGGGTGAAGACCCTGGCCCAGTTCCTGCCCTGTGCAGCCCCGTGCCCACCTGTGGAATAAAACTATGTGGAAAAGCCAATGATGTGCAACTGTGGAGACTGTTCTGGGCCCTCCCCCCTTCTCTCTGTCTCTGTCTCTGTATCTCTCTCTCTCTCTCTCTTTCTGTCAAAAACAATAAAAATAAATCTTAAAAAATAATAATAATAAATAAATAATTTACATTACTTAAACCAATATTGAAAATGTTATCATTTCCTTACATAATCAATACTAATGAGATATTTTACATTCTTCAAAAGCTGTGGTCTGGTTTTATTTTATTTTGTTTGATCTTATTTCTGGGGTTTATTTTATATGTACAGCACATCTCAGTTCTGATCAGCCACATTTCAAGTACTCAGCCTGATAAACTGAACTGGAAAGTACAACTCTAGAAAAAAGCCCAAGGGTCCCTCAACGCCAGCGATGGCCACAGCAGTCGGGAAGCGGGGAACCCTGGGGTATACCCTACCCCTGGGCATTCATTGCCAATAGAGATTATACCTCCCGTGCCATTGTCCCAGGGACACTTCTGGGCAAGTGCACTGTATATATTCAGTACCTCCACGCAGATGAGCTTAATCACATTAGGGTAGAAAAGCAACTCTCCACCATGAAGCCCAACTCCAACTCCTAAAGACCCCACCTCAGGGAAGCCAGGATGGCTCAGCAGCTTAAGTGCTCGCTTTGCAGCCCTGGGGACTGAGGATCGAATCCCGGCCCTGGCCTGTGCAGACCCATATGCTGAACTGGGGTGTGCTTCTCATGCAGGAGGCCCCCAGTTCAGTTCTTACCCCCCGGTTTGACTCCTGGCTCGAGGGGGTGTGCATCCAATGCAGGAGGCCCCCAGCCCAGTTCCCGCCCTGTGCAGCCCCCACCCACCTGTGTGGAACAAAACCATGTTGAAAAACTGAAGATGTACAACTATGGAGACTGCTCTGGGCCCTCCCTCTTCTCTCTGTGTCTCTCTATCTGTCAAAATCAATAAAATAAATCTTTAAAAGAAAAAGACCCCACCTCAAAAAACAAAAATAAACAAACACAAAAAACCTGGCACACTTAGTGAGTTCAGAATGAAACCCTCAGGAGCTAGGGGCCCCCAAGAAATTAAGTCCAGAGGCTTAGTGTTTCCAATGGTTAATTTTAGGTTTCAATGGCCTTTGAGACCAAGAAATCAGAAAGCTACTCCCTCCCAGACCATCCATTCAAAAACCTTTACAGTCCTGCAAACTCACAAGGACTAGCAGCTAACCTCATCCAGTGATATCAAAAGAAAACCCCTCCATCTGTCCCTGCCTGGCAGAACTCTGGGAATGCAGCGAGAACGTAGTGTGAACTGGGAGTCAAGGAGGCCTCAGGGCAACTTCCGCCAGTTTCCTGTGCTGGCAGACACGGCCTAGATCCAGGCCTTTCTGCTGTGCCAGGATGCGAACTTGAGAGGGCCATTGGGGCCCTTTCACAAGAGCTGATTTGACTCATTAGGGACTCTAATGGTCCCCTAGGCAGCATAACTTCTTTTATTAGTCAGACACATGCAAAGGATGCTCTTGGCTGAAAGATAAGTCAGCAATTCCCCAAGAGCTATTCCTTTTCCTGTCCCCTAAGCCTGCTAGGGGACAATGTCATGCAATTTAGTCACACACCTTCCTTTTTCTCTGGGTCCATCTCAGGGGTGATGGGGCTATCAATGATAGTTTAGGTATGCCCTGTGCCTGTTTATACTTGGCACCAGACAGTCTACCGTGCCCTGGCAAGGTGCAAGGTGCCCCCATGCACCTGCAAAATCTGGGAACGGTACAAACCACCAAGTAAGTTCCTCCCCAGCAGAATGCTTGGTGGGGGGTAGTGCATACTTGTCACCCCTCCAAAAAGCATTTCAAATCCAGGTCTTCTTACCATCATTGTGAAATTCATGGCCAAGAATCAGTCAATACTAGAATACTAGAATATTTCAGATTTAGGTTGTCTTCTTAAGAGGACAGTTGCCCTTAATAGAGCAACCTTCACACTGTGAAATTCTTCTACAACTCCATTCAACCAGCATTTAAAATAGCCACTACAATTATGGGTTCACGCGAAATAATTCCCCATTTTCCTCACTTCAATCACCATGCCAGCAACCTACCTAGGAGAATTCCATAGGGTCCAGGAGACTCTTCAGGCCTTTTGAGACCTACAAGATTGGACTCTGAAGTCTGATATATGGCCAGATAATAATTACTTTGCAGATGGTGCCCATGAAATTTTCAATTTTACTTGCATTATGCAGTCCTTCAGGGATATCATCTTTTGCTAGGCATGCTATGAAAAATAAGACAGAATGTTCAGAATTGCTGTTCCAGCTCTTGAGTATCAATATTTACTCTAAATCAGGCTGGGAGAGACAGAATGTCCATGGTAATCTTAACTAGATTGTGTTTTTAGCAAGGAAAGATTCTATTGCTTATTTGTCCGGTTATTTATTTTATTTTGGAGGGAAGGAGGGTTCTTTCTCTAATTTCTACATTGTTTCTTTGTAGTCAGTCATGAGTGAGGGAAAATTAAACCTAATGAATTTCACTTTGGAGTTTATAAATTAGTGTACATTCATCATGACAATCGTTATTCTATATTTCCTCCAAGCTTGACATTCTTAAGGATATAGTTGTACTTCCCCAATGGTTGTATTCTAAATAATAGGATAATCTAACACATGATCTATTATGTATCCAATGAGACAGCATCCTATAAATTATATCTTTTCAAAAGACATATCACGATCATTATTACCAGACTTTCCTTTGTTTGTTACTGCAAAAGAGATTATTTTTTAGATTTCTTTGACTTAATGAACCAGGATAATTTTGTAAAGGCAACATTGAAACGGCCTTTAGGATAGCATTGGAAGATTAGTGATGGTCATTGTTGGCTGCATGCCAGGGTCCCATCTGCATTTCCATTTCCCTTTGTCCCCTTTCTAACAGCATGCTAATTCAAGTACCAGTCTGACTGTTCTCTTGAACACCAGGGGAAACTGTCCCAGTCAGCTCCAGAGAAAGGCCGGTTTGCAATACAAAGCTAGTCTGCACATGGCATACCTCTGGCCCCAGGGACTAGTTCAGGAGCAACATATAAACCAGTTTGTGCTGATAAGAAATGAGAAGAGACGTAGAGAACATTCTGAGAAAGAGCTTCCCTTGTTCTTACCAGAGAATCACAGGAAAAAACACCCTGTCTTTCTCTGGACATTGAGGAAAGCAGATGTGAAGGCAGCATTTTGCCATGGGAAAAGTCAGTGTGAGGATGAATCCAACAAACAGGAATAACAGTCCCGGCGGCCCAGCAGACTAGGCTGAACCCTGCTCTGGAATTCTATTATGTGAATCCATGAATTCCCAGTTACAGGAGCCAATAAAAACTAAGTGGAGTCTGGTTTTCCGTTACTTTTGGGCAAAAGTATCCTAATTGAAAAGGTGAGTTAGTTTTAATTTTATTTCACTTTTAAAATATTTTAAAGCTTAAAAATTTATAAGCATATGGTAAAATTCAAGCAGTATAAAAGGACAATCAAAGTAAATGTTCATCTCACTTCAGACATCATTCACCTCTCCAGAGTCAACCACAGAATAAGTTTCACGTGTGTGTGTGTGTTCTTGTTTCTACTCAACTCATACAGAAGCACAATGTGCATACTGTTCTACAGCTTGCTTTTTGTACTTTATATATGTTGAAGATCATTTCAAATCATACATTATCTTATTCTTTTTAAAGGCTGCACCAGGTTCATATTCATACACTAGATCAAATATTCATTTGATCAATACTATTTTTTTGCCCCTACAAATAATGATGCAATGTTCAGGCTTAAATTTACATATTTGAACAAAGATGTGAGGACAAAGTCCTGGAAATAGAATAGCTGATCAAAAATTGTATACATTGTATACTTTAATAGTTATTGCCAAAATGAATAGAACCTCTTTAGAAGGGATTTTGGCAATAGCTCTGAAAACAAAATGCATACACTTCTTGACATCATAGTCAAATAGATTGTTTTCCTTTATACTCTGCCAGTTGTTCAAAAATATACTGTATTTTAGATTGTTTAATAATTGAACTTCAACTTTATTTCAGTTTTCCGCCCCCTGGAATTTCTAATTGCTCTTCTTTGTCCCCTAAGAATAGTAACATGGGGGACGCTAGGATAGCTCAGCAGTTGAGCACTTGCCTCGAAATCACAAGGTCTGGGGTTCGATTCCCAGCCCCAGCCCATGCAAATCCCATATGCTGAACTGCAGCACAACTGGTAACCACTGAGATGGCTCAGTGGGGAAGGTTCTCACCTTCCATGCAGGAGGACCCCAGTTCAGCCCACATCTACCAGTGTGGAATGAAACCATGTCACAACTAACAATGTACAACTATGGAGACTACTCCGGGCCCTCACCCCTTTTCTCTCTCTCTCTCTCTCTCTCTCTCTCTCTCTCTCTCTCCCTCTCTCTCTCTCACCTTCTCTCAAACAATAAAATAAATCTTTTTTAAAGACTTATTTTTATTGTTTTTGACAGACAGAGAGATAGAGAGAAGGGGAGGGCCCAGAGCAGTCTCCATAGTTGCACATCATTGGTTTTCTATATAGTTTCATTCCACAGGTGGATATGGGGCTGCGCAAGGCAGAAGCCAGCCAGGAGTCTCCCGTATGGAGCTCGGGCTGGTGAGAACCGACCTGGGGGCACTCCCCAGTTCAGCATATGGGTCTGAACGGGCCAGGGCTGGAATTCAATCCTTGGACCCTGGGGCTGCAAGACAAGAGCTCAACCCTCTGAGCCATCCCCAGCTTTCCCAAAGTAAATCTTAAAAAAAAAAAGAAAAGAAAAAAAAAGTAGCATGAACTTCTTCACCATACCTAAGTATCTTCTAACACCTTATTTTATCTATGGCATGGAATTTGTTCTTCCTTATTACAGTCCTTTTTTGGTCCCCACTCAATTCTTGTTCTAATTTGAAAAGTCTTATCTCACAGCCATTTGAGAATTCTGTTCATTACCTTCTAGTTAAGTTCCATGTTTTCTGTATTCTAGGTCATTTCCTTTCTGGTTTTCTCCCCTCTTGTTTTTGTTTTGTTTTGTGTTTTTCCTCAAGTACATGGAGTAACTTCCTAAGTAAAGGGGTTTCTGAGTCTTTGAATATCGTTATCTTGTTCTACTATTTACTGGACAATCTGACGCCAAGTTTCCAACCCCAGAATATCTCTGAGGGTTCCCTGGACAGATTCACTCCTCCTGCCACTACAGCCCTGCCTGATTGTATCTGGGTTGTGGCTCCTTCCTTCTGTTTAATCCATCACATGCTTCCATCTCTTTTCTCACTTCCATAAATTGGAAGGTGGGGGGAAGGACTTCATCTGTTGGTGATTCTCATCCTATTCTTTTCATTCTTATGATTTTATTATCTTTATTGATTTGCAGTCCTTTAAGTTTAATTGCATCCAGATCAAACACATGTGTACAGTTTGCCTCCCAAATGAGAAGCCTCTCCTCAGTCCTTATTTTTTAGAGTCTCAAAATGATTGTTGGTCGTCACCATGCGTAAGAATTTACCTGCCTATTTTTTCTATGAAAAAGTAGCTCATGGTGAGATCTAACCTGTCATATAATTAGGTAAAATTGAGCTATATAGGTGGAAATAAAATGTCACCTCCCAGAAATATTAGACACTTAGCACTTCAGGATGGTTTTAGAGTATCACCATAGACATTATAGAAATTTCATTATCTATGTACCACCAAAGCAATTAAGAAAACAACAATGAATATTCCTATTAAGCATTGTTAAATAAACTTTTTGTAGCACTGATAGTGTGTGACTCAGAATGGACTCATACTACTCTGGAACTAAGTTGGTGTGAGTAAAATGAAATGATGCATTATTCATATTTTATTATTAGCAATTCATTATAAACATATAACCTATAAGCAATGGTGTGCTAGTAAATTTTTAAAGGCCAACTCAACATGGGGGGAAAGTGTGTGTACTCATATATATATAGTACAAAATTTTATAATATAAGGGATGTGTAGCATACAATTTATACAAAATGATAAAACATACAGTACTTTTATTATAGCTTCTATATAGCCAATGGATTCTTATAGAATGTTTTGGTTGACTTTTGCCAAACTTTTGTATCTGTAGCCAACATATGGTTGCAATCGAACTATGGTTTGACAAATGGAGTTGCATCCCAATCTAACTCTTTTTCTAATCTATTATCATTAAATCTGACACATGTATTCAATTTTTCATGGCAGCTTTGCTTAATAACCAGCTTGCAAAACTGAAAATTTAACTATCAGCTCTTGCAAATTGGCACAAGCCAACTCCAGGACCCTACTACCTATAAACTCCACTTCTTCGACCTAGGGCTTAATTACTTGGATAATAAAAATCCATCTATTTTTGCTATTGAAATAGTACTCCTCTTAAGTCATGAAAATGTCTTTCTTTCCTGTAATTCCCTCTCTCTAACCATTGCCCATGTTCCACCATAAGAAATCCATATATCCTAAGGGACCGGGTAGTTAACCCTATTTAGTCACCTCCAGAAGAGATAACTAGAAATTCAGCTGGTCAACCAAGGAGGTATGTTGGGCTAGGGCTAGGCTGTTGCTGGTATCACAGCCACATGGTGGCGCAATTGAAACAAGTATCGCAGTTGCCTCTGTACCCCCTCCATACACTTCCCCCACCCCTGCCCCGACCACCCCTAGCTTGCCCCCAATCATGCAGAGCTTTACAGTGAGTCAGCCTAATCTCCTCTAAAAACTTAGCATCCCTCTCACACACAGTTCTTTTCAGTGCGGGAAATAGCATCAATGTCAGCAAGCCCCTGTGCATTCTCCATGCCTACAAGTTAAGTGACAGGACCTTCCTACTACATCTGTCCTGGCAACTTCTACTTATTGACTTCCAGTTTTTAGACCCTGTCATCCATAAGCCACAGGGGACCTTCCTGAATCAGATTTGCCTGTAATGCAGGTCAATCTTTGAATACCAGTCCAGGACCTGGAGAAGCGCAAGCCCTTTTTATAATTTAATGTGTCCTAATTATTTGTGGCTATCTTTCATTGTCCACTGTGTCCACATTGCTATGTGGGGTTATGTTCTACATTAGACCCCAAGGGAAGAACTTCATTCCTTATCATCTTCCATAAGAAATCCAACAAAATACAACAGTTCTGTGTTTGAGAAACTTCATTGAAATGATCTCAATTTCATATAAATATCCCAGGGAAGGACTCTAATTGGTCCAGCTTGGGTCACATGCTTCGCCATAGGCATGTGTATGGTCAAGAGGACAGGATAGTATGACTGACTAGAAAGACAGCACATGCCACCTTCCGTGCTGAGGGAGAATGAGTGGGAGCTCGGAATCACACAGAGAAGAGAAGTGAAATACTCCAAAGGAAGTGGGGAAATGTTATGTGAAGATGAAAGACAGAAATGCTAAAAGAACAAAGGCCACAAACATCCACTACTGGTATAGATTTGACCCTTCCTCATACTTGCTTCTTTCTGGATGGTTTTATAATTCCTGGAGAACAACAGGGGAAAAGTATGCTTTGTGGGAAAGAACTATAAAATGAAAACATGCTTAACATAAAGTATTATAACACTGAAGGATGTCCTTTGAAGCATTCCTTTGAAATATTAGCTTATCTATTATGTTTAGATTTTTGTACAATTAGTATTCTCAAAGTAAGGCACAATTTTTGCATGCTTTCAAACCCTCCAACATGTGGTATTACTTTTCAGTTTTTGTTTAATATCATATCATAACTTAGGACCTTCCGTGGAAATATTAAATCAAAAGATGCCTTATGCTACTTAGGTAGAGGCGAAAAAAAATGCAATAATCTCACTGCTATTTACTCCACCCCACTATTGTAGATTTATAATACTGTGTCTTGCTGGCTTTTTCATCTCTAAAAAATTCTGGATCTAAATATGAGAATTAGGCCTTGGAATGTGCGCTATTCCAATAAGGGGAAACACTAACGTTTGTCCTACTGAGTTTCTGGAATGCCTGTTGCTGTTTAAGTATCTCACCACTGGAAGGCCATCTTGTAACCTGTATCTTTGTAGCACATGTACCTCTCTTCTAAAAAGAGTTCAGAACCACAGGCTACAAACTGGGTACTCATACTCCTAGGGTCCATGAAGACTTTCTAAGAACACATGGCAATTGGATAGTTTTAATGCAATCTATTGCCAGATTCTCAACTTCCTGAGACCTAGTCCTGAGTCCTGCCAATACACCCTTCTCCCACATCACAGAAGAGAGACATTCTTCTCTCCCAACTGGAATCTTATGTTGGTGCCTTGCTCCAGGCTATAAAAATCTTGGAGGCAATTCATAAAGAGATGATCCAACAAGCAGTGCCTCTGAGAAAGCATGAAAGCCTCAGCAAAAAGTCCTCGTCTTCCTTTATCTAGGCAGCCAACTCTTGGCACATCTCCGTGTCTTCTCTCTGTATCTCAGTCTCTCTCATGTAGAATTTGGATTCAGGACAATATTATCCTAATCATTTAAATTTTAAAATGGTAGGTGTTCAGTCTGATTTAGTGGATTGGTTTCTCAGTAGAGATTGGTTTGTCAATACTCACATGATGGATTCATTCCATAAACTGAATGAGCCAAACCTACCGCTCCAAGAATTTGATAAAAACAAAGGTCAAGTATATATTCAAATTACAATCTACCAGGAAATACATTCTTAGCAATGAGTTAAAGTTAAAACATTTTTAGATAGCAGTGTAAAATGTTCAACCTGCGTTTTTTGGTTGTTTATTTTTCCAAAATTCTTTTAGGATTACATTTGCCAAGAATTTTGAAGATCCCTGGTCTAAAGAACTAGGAAACCACCTCAAGCAATTTGAACTCTTCATTAGGAAAATATAATTATATAACTTACAGCTATAATTAACTATGAAAAATGTCCCATTTAAAAGAAGGATGTAAAAGCAAACATCTTAGTTAAAACTCATACTTAACTAAGCTAATGTTTTTCTTATGTTAATTTTTTTTACTCCTGAGTCTAATCAAATGTGAGTTTGTCCCTGGTAAATACAGAGTTTGGCCAAAGGACACACAAAAGCTTTCCATCCCACCATCTTTCAGCCCATTTGTTTATGCTTAGGTAGGAATTGGCTGGTGCTTACACTCTATTTTCCCAATATTTAAGCCCAATTAGCCTATATTTGGACCCCCACAAGACAAAAACTTTCTGGTGGTTGTTTCCCCCTCCCCTAAATTCGAACAAGAAGAAAATAGCAAAGGTTTCAGACTCTGCTACCAGATCCTGTGTCAATTTCTACCCTACAAAAAAAGAAAATTGCAAAAGCACGACTCATTTTTACCTCCCAGCATCCACCTCTACGTCTCAGATACCATAGGGTCACTGAACACAATAAGATGCAAAATTAATTACTGAGGTTTGCTTCTATTAAATTGCCAGACGGCTTTACTGACCCTGCGCCAAACTGGTTTTCTTCCTACCAGAATTCCCCTCCCTGTTTCTAATAACTGAAAAATGTTGAAACATATAAAGACATTGTAAACACTTAGCAGCACAGTTTTCTCCACAAACCTAGCTTCTT
>PVKE010047344.1:0-11956 GCA_004027555.1 Craseonycteris thonglongyai | reverse complement strand
TATGCTGAACTGGGAGCTCCCCCAGTTCAGTTCTCTCTCTGTCTCTGTATCTCTCTCTGTATCTGTCTCTCTCTCTGTCAAAAATAAAATAAAAAAATAAATGCTTTGCCAGGTGACACTGAGTTAATGCTTGAAAGGTGAGTGAAAAAGCCATGTGGAACATTTGAGGGAAGTGTAAGCGGAGGGAACATGCCTGGCACTGATCAAGAAGCAAAGAATCTAGCAAGGAAGCAAGAAACAGGATGGCATCTGGAAAAATGGGCAAATCTACTGCAGGCCATTCTAAGGACTCTGCTTTTACTCTAAGTAAAATGGAGAATCACTGGAGGATTATGGGCAGAGCAGTGATATGATCTAACTTAGACATTTTAAAAGGATTTCTCTGGCCACTACATTGAGAGCTGAATAAATGAATGAACAAACTACCGTAATCATAGTGTTGTTGTTTTTTAAATTTGTTTATATGTTGGTTTTCTCTTCTAAACTATAAGCTCCTACGGACACTGTCTTATTCATCACTGTGCTGTCAGTTTCTAGCAGAATGTGGCTGCTATCCAATAAGAGCTCAGTGTGAAATGAATAGATAAACAAATGAATCTTTCTGGTTCCCAAAGCGTTGCACCATGATTAAAAAAAAAGAAAAGACCCTTTATCCATGGTGTTTGTTCAGTAGATAGGTCTCCTATTACAACCTAAGATTTATTTTCCTTTTATTGTTTCCTTGATGTCTGAAGTTTGCTTTTAAACATAATAATTCCATAGAGTTATGTTCCATTTACCTGGCTCTTCAGGTTAACTACATCATCAGTTAAGAAAAGGAAGTAACATCATTTATCGCAACCACCACTCAGGAAACCTGAATTCCAATTCCCTAATTATCAGGAACCTAACTACATGGTCTTGGACAAGTCACTTCTTTTTTTTTAGTGATATTTTGGTGTTTTATTATAGAAACATAATAACATTTTTGTGAATAAAATTTTCAATAACAGAGAATCATGTGAAGAGAAAAACATTCCACTCAACAAAACCCCAATGCCAGCAAACATGGAAGAAACATAAAAGTTATGAGGAAAATTTTACAACTCAAAACTTCGCACTCATTTAGGTTATATTTATTGTAAATATTAGTTTTTAAAAATATTTTAATCAACATACAATATTATATTAGTGTCAAGTGCACACCATATTTATGCGACATATTCAGCACCCATCTGATACCGTATTGTGCTGTCACAATATTACTGATCATATTCTCCATGCAGTATATTACATCCCCATGACTTATCTGTTTTATAGCTGGAAATCTGGACCTATTATTCTCCTTCACCTTTTCCACTATTTCTTTTATTTATTTATTTTATTGTTAAATATAATGGGGTGGCATTGGTTGGTAACAATCAGATAGTTTCCAGATGTGCAAGTCCCCATCACATCATTCTTGCATTGCACCATGTGCCCACCACCCAGAATCAGCTTCCCTTCCATCACCATGCATCTGGTGCCCACTCTCACCTCCCCCTACTACTCTCCCTACCCTCTCTTCCCCTCTCTCCAGGTAACCAACAAACCACTGAATGTGTCCATAATGCTGGTGCCCTCTCCCACCTCCCCTCCCTCTCTCCTTCCCCCCTCCTCCCCTTCTCTCAGGCAAACACCAAGCTATTGAGTGTGTCCATAGGTCTCTGTGTCTTTGTTACTTTCAGTTTTATATTCCACCTATAAGTGAGGTCATACGTATTTTTCTGGATTCTTTCAGTCTGACTTATTTCGCTTAATAAGATGGTCTCTAGGTCCATCCATGTTGCCAGAAATGACTGTATTTCATCATTTCTTATCGCTGAGTAGTATTCCATTGTGTAAATGTATCACATCTTCTTTATCCAGTCGTCTATCGAAGGGTATTTTGGTTGTTTCCATGTTCTGGCCACTGAAGTCACTTCTTTAGACCTGTTTTACACATCAATCCATTTTTGCACCTGTTACATGAGGATATTGAACTGTAAGAGGGGCCTTTTCAGCTCTTATATTCTATTCCAATCACATGTTAGGAGGAAGAAGAGGTGACTGAGAGTTTAAAGTTCAAATAAAAAGCTTTGTGTTTTTGTTTCATACTGTTTTCCCTGGAAGGTCAAGAGAATTCCATTGCATGTTTTACTTCTATCACTGTGCCATGGTTCAGACTTCAAGGATAAAGGTACAAAGAAATCCTTTTATGACAAAGAGGATTTTAATAGTGTCAAGATCTGGCAGCAAACCATCTACAAAGGGAAATCATGTTGACTGATTTGAATGGGCATTATCACCTCCTATATTTTTAATGCTAGTATGTATAGAAACTACCGTAGATCCTAAAACTAGAAGAGTTAAAGTTAGTAAACACACCTGGAATTTCAGGTTATTGTCTGTAGCCTGCCTAGGAACCAGTTATGGGATGACTTCAAGTGAGTCAGATGCCTCTGACTTTTCTCTCAGCAGTGAAATTATCCATAATCTATGTCCTACTTAGCCACTTCATAGAGATACTTACAAAGTGTAAAAAAGCACTACACAAATCCAAGATGCAATATTATTGACTTTTCTTGTCCTAACTACATCTTTCTGGAAGTAAAATAAGGTGTCAACTATTAAATTCACTCATTCAATTCCTAATGAATGGAGGACAGCAATGAGATCATCTAAAGTAGCAGATAATCTCCATACTATTTTATGTGATTCTGAAAGGTGCTTTGTACTTTTATTTGAATGTAGCTTTCACCACTTTGATAAATAGTAAGTGCTATTCTTGTTATTAACAGAACTGCACTAACTTTGCCAGGTGTTTTTTTGGTAACCTTCTATACTATCATTTTTTTGTTTTTTAAACCATTATCACATTGATCAAACATGAGAACAGGACAGCAAAACTGGCTTCAATCTGACTATAATGTTACAAAATTAGGGTGGGATAGAAGTGTTTCACAAAATACAATTTAAGTAGAATAATCAATAATCTGGATTCTAGAAGGTTACTTATTTATTTAGTGAGCACTTATGTCACTTACAAAACTATGAGGTAAATTCTACTATTATTCATGTTTTACAAATTAGTCAGCTGAGACCCACGTCCACTTAAGAAGCAAGAGATAGTTCCAGGATTAAACCTACATAGCCTGGCTCCAGAATCCCTGCTCCTAATGATCACAATGTGCTGCCTTGAATTGCCAGTTTAAGTCTACTGCATCACATTCTCAATCCACTTCTCTCACTAGTCTAGATATGGGTATAAACACACTTACCTATTCATTCAACAAACATGAATTCATACTACATGTTGGG
This sequence comes from Craseonycteris thonglongyai, assembly GCA_004027555.1. Classification (NCBI taxonomy): domain Eukaryota; kingdom Metazoa; phylum Chordata; class Mammalia; order Chiroptera; family Craseonycteridae; genus Craseonycteris; species Craseonycteris thonglongyai. Next base: position 8,638 of record PVKE010047344.1, on the reverse strand, counting down.
ATTTAGACATAAAGTAATAAGCCACAGTCTCTATCTCAAAGAGGCTTATAATCAAGCAAGGGGGAAAGACACAAATGGTCACAATAAAGAATGAAAGCAATGTTAGAGGATTCTATAACAAAGTATTATGGAAACATAAGGGAAATTACTTAAATGAAACTGACAAAGCTATAGACATGACTAAGATCAAGACAATAGAAGTGATCAGTTCTAACCTAGTCACTTAAAAACAGTAGAAAAAAATAAGACCTGGTAATTAAATAATCTATAATGCTGGCTCCTTGATCAAAAATGTTTAAAACAGATTTCCTCCAGGTCCATCCTATGGGCTGCAGATCATCAGGCCATACATGGGGTGTTACAGAAGGTGAGGATAACTAATCTTTGGAGCAGTGGAAGTGGAGGCAATTGAGGAGGTTGGGAAAGGGTAGGCAGGAGAGACTAAGAGCAAACAATCAAGAATCAGACTGCCTGGGTTCCCAAATCTGGACTCAGCCACTAACTCATTGTGAAATCTAGGGAAGGTAACAATTTCTGTGCCTCCTCCTGTTCTCATCTGTAAACAGAAATGATTTTGGTGCCTACATCAAAGAACGATTGTGAGAACTGAATGGATTCACATGTTATGTGTGTATAATAGCACCTGGCCTGTGCTTAGTGCTATACAAATGTTTATAATTATTGTTATTGCTATTATTCCCTGGTCTAAGATGAATCTTCAAAGATGACAAGTTGCATGGTTGAAAGAAGGGTCAAAGAAACAAACTTATCTCTCCCAAGTAGAAGAGACAGCATGAGACAAGGCACTAAAATAAGAAACAGCAGAACATGCATTTAGTAACTAACACTCCATGGAGCTCAAAGTTGCTGATTAGATTAGCATTTCAGAGAGACTGCTCTGGCAATTGCAGAGACGATTAATCTGATGGACAAGACACGAGATTAGTTATGAAGCTGTGACTACAACTCAGGGAGGAGATAATAAAATCTGAAAGTAAGGCAGTGAAAGACAGGCCTATGAATTTAAGAAATAGTTAAGAAATATTTCGGAGCAAAAATTGGTAGAAACTGGCAAGTGAGTGGATGGTGGAGGAACATTTATAGCTTGCATGATAGCAACAACAAATGAAACTGTGAACTCAAAAGTAGGAAAAGCTTAACAGGGAGAGGAGAAATGAGAAATTATGTTTCAGGAACAATGAACTTGAGATGTCTATGGATTACCCAGACAGAGATCCATCATAATGCAAACTATCATAGCAGCACAGGAGAAAGGTCTGAACAAATGTGGGAGACAACTACATGTGACACATATAGGCAATACAAACCTGAAACCTAGCTTGAAAAAGATCTGAACAAATTTGGAAGACACCAACATATAAATGATAAATGAAGACATGGATGTAAATGAGCTTACCTAGGAATATTATGTAAGGATAGAAGAACAGTAACCTAGGGAACCCAAGAAATAGCAATAGTTAAAGGATGGACTGAGAAAAAGAAACCCCAGAAGCTGTGAAAACCAACTCAGTTAGTTAGGACCCATTCTGTGAAATTTTGTAAATTTTCTAGTAAGAAGTTCCAACGATTGGATTATGAAATCCTGAAGGTGAAAGGACTAGAAGGCTTATTTGGTTTCCTATCACTAACACCTAATATAAGGCCTGGTACACATATCATTGTATGAACAGAGAAGAATAAAAAATCTCCTGTTTATCAAAATAAAGGGACCAAAAAAAGAAAGAAAAGACAAAGGGCTCACGGAACTCCTGGAACCTATGGTTGCTTCCAGTCCTGACCTGAGCCAACACGGAGCCTGAAGAGAGCAAAACCAGAAAGGAGGCAGACTTTGTACACTGCTGGTGGGAACGTAAAATGATGTAGCCACTTCTGAAAGCAGTTTGATAGTTCCTCAAAATATTAAACAAGACCTACCATATAACCCAGCAATCCCCTACAAGGTGCATATCCAATAGAACTGAAAACATGTTCACACAAAAACCTGTACAGGAATGTTCACATTAATATTATTCACAAAAGCCAAAGAGTGGGAACATCCCAAATCTCCACTGAGTGATGAGTGGATAAGTAAAATGTGGTATTCTATACAATAGAATATTTGGCAATAAAAAGGAATGAAGTACTGATCATGCTATAACATAAATGAACCTTGAAAACATATACTAAGTAAAAGAAGCCAGACAGAAAGGCCACATATTGCATGATTCCATTTATATTAAAAGTTCAGAACAGGCAAATCCATAAAGACAGAAAGTAGATTAATGGTTGCCAGGGGATGGGGAGGGAGGAATGAGGAGTGACTGCTAATGGGTATGGGGTTTCTTTTTGGGTAATAAAAATGTTTTGGTTTTAGACAGTGGTGATAGTTATAAAAGTTTGTGAATATGCTAAAACCAGTAAATTGTACACTTGGAAAGGGTGAATTTTATGGTATATGAATTATACCTCAATTTTTAAAAGGTGAAATAGAAACTAAGGAAGGCTAGAATCCATCCTGCATCCCAGATTCCTTCTAGTTTAGGTGATTCCAACACAAGGACATCAAAAAATCACTTAACTGAACAGTATTGGCCACAGTAACCATAACATTTGTTAAACAATTTATAATACAAGTTGATTGCATCAAAGAGATGTCAAATTCCTTATGCAAAAATGGGAGTTTTCAAGACTTTTCACCTAGGGAAAGGAACAGAACTTTCATATAATATTAGTGATTATGTGTGGATGTAGCTAATTAGCATTTTTAGCTAATCCACACCAGAGTGGGGATGTAAGAAGCCACAATGCTCTGTCAGCAACCTAGTGAGCTACTACTGACCCTTAGGAAGTAATTCTCCTCTTCGCTTTGGAATAAACAAGTAGAAGGGAATAAAATAAAAACAGCAATATAGCATGAAAGTAGACACAAAAGTTTTGGAGTTCTCCAATTCCACCAGATAGGAGGTGAGAAAATTGGGGAAGTCACAATTTCTCTGGACCTCAGGAAGACATTAACACATACTTCACAAAGTTGTTCTCACAATGTAAGGCCCAAAAGTGACACTCAAATTTTAGTACCTTCCCAATTCACCTGAAAGAAAAGTAATTGCTAGTACTGTACATCCTGGGGTCATACTAGAAAATAATACTCATGAACCTCTTTTCCATGAGGTACTCAAAACACATATTTCCATACTTAAAATGAGAAAACAAAGATTGTCCAAATTAGAATACTTGTTTCCTTTCTTTCTATGAAGCCTACAGCTATTTACTTACCAATCCTTTGCATCCTCTTCTCTCTAGATTTCATTTACTTTTCTTTATCTCCCTATTCTAATCCAAGCCACCATCTCTCACCTAGGCTACAGCAATTGTTTCCTAACTTGTCTTACAATCCTTTACTTTTTTCCCAAACTCTAATATAACTGAACCATGCCTATTATCTTCAACTTTCCATGTTATTTCTTTCTACTCCAGCTATACTCACCTTTCAGTTTTCTTCAAGCCTTTAGAACAGTTTTCTCTGCCCTTCCACCTGGCTTAGACATCACTTTCTCCTTCACCCTTCAGATCCTAACTTACTAGACATCACCTGCCCCAGAAAGGTTTCACCTTATCAAGTCCAGAGTAGGTACCGGTACTCCTCCATACTGACCTTTACTCTCATTACTATTACTATTACTATTACTATTACAACCTAAGTTAGGTGGTATTTCTCAAATTAGGCTGGAATTTCCATTACTAGACTGCAAGTCCCCTGAGAGCAGGGTCATTGTGTATAGTTTTTATTGCTTAATTTCCAGAAATATGCCTAAGTGCCTAATATATATTCAGCAACTACTGACCAAATAAACAAATGATTACAATTAAGCAAAAACCTTAACTGAATGAATGAAAGATTTTACAAATATTTTATTCATATAAAAATATTTTAAAATATTTTTTAAATTTTAAGGAAAATTACAAATATAAACATGCAACTCTTCATAACAACTGTGGAGAAAAAGGATAGACACATATGCACTTTCTACAACTTTAACAATTAATACCAAATATAATCTAAAGGAGCTACTATAGACTCTCAGTTAACCGGCACCATGGAGACTGGCAGGTACTGGATAAATGTAAGTAGACTCTCTGTTAACCAAAACTTTTTGCCAGTTGCTTGAGTTCCCGTTAACAGAGTCTACTGCACTACCTCAGTGGGAATGGTGCACCTAACACTGTTGTAAAATGTTACCGGTACTTAACTGGAAAAAGCAGAAAATGTATATATAATGCAAATTACAAACATTATAGTCAAATCATGCACGGAAGTGAAAATAGATGTAAACTGGGGTTTTTTATAACCCCTCCCCCTACTCAAAGAATGTTAAGCCATTTGATGAAAAGTCTGCTTACTCCAAATGGCTCACCAAGTAAAGGTTACTCTGAAATACTTCAAATTCCATAAGCACTCACGATTGCAAAGACTGTGGGAAAAGAATGTTCTAAGCACAGACTAATGAACAGAAGATACAAATAAAATAAACCCTGATGCATGTTGACTATTTAAGGCAATCTAAACTGAACAAATTTGTTCTGAAGTCATCAACCAAGCTTCAGTTTCTGAAATATGTTCAAAATACTTATTTTATAAGTCTGAAATATAAATGATAGGGGGTTGTTATTAAAGATAAATAATTTCCTTTGCCTAGTTTAGGATATATAAACACATTTCAGATGTATTTGTATTTTTGATTTTTTATACCAACAATTTTATTTATGTGTTTGTTGCCTTTGCTAATGAGAATACAAGTTATACCAACTCAGATTTTTTATTATCATTTTGGTGCTGTGAACACCCTTTTAATTCTCTTCATATTTTTTTTTTTAATATCTTTTTATATTTATAGAGAGTAATTATTTTATCTTCAGTGCATATTTATTTCTATTTTACTTTTGACAGATAGAGAGAGAGACAGAGAGAGAGACAGCTAGAGAACCGAACTGTGGGAACTCCCCAGTTCAGCATGTGGGTCCGCCTGGGCCGGAGCCAGGATTCGATCCTCTGTCTTCGTGGCCTCAAAGCGAGTGCTCAACCCGCTGAGCCGTCCCGGCTTTCCCTCTCTTCATATTTTAACATAACAACTTTAATCAGTGATCAAAGCCTCGATTAGCTTGTAAACTGTTTCTCAGGTAAACTGAATTGCCCCACATAAGGAACTTAAGCAAATAAATAAGTACAAAAAAGGCAGAGATTATAAATTAGGGCAGGCAAATCTGTATCTAGCCCCACGTCAGTAAAGAGCATTCTATCAATATAGTGAAATGCTAATCTCCTAATTAACAACCTAATTAGGTAATTATGGCTTTGCAGAGGGATGCCGAAATGAAATATGACAACATGGTCACCTCTTTATATAGCACCTGTGGGCCTTTTCAGCTGTCACTGCAAAGAGTGCAATATCAATCTGAACAGATGACAAAGTGCTGTCATTTTTCATTCTGATAATATACAGAATGCTTTGGACAGAAACAATTCACAAAAAGAAACATCTTGCCTCGTGTTTCCCTAATTCAAATATGCTCAAATAGCTTGTTAAAATTTTTGCATGCCTTTTATATTGTATATAAAAAAAACCAAAACCTAACTGGCCTTCATATTTAACTGTATGTGCTAAAACAATTTCAATTTCAATTATAAAGTACGTATATGACTATTGGAAAAGAGTAAAATGCACCAATTCATCATGACTTTTAATAGTCATACTTTTTGAATATTGTTACAGGAAAAATAAAATTTAAACTTTTTGAAATTTTTGTTATAAAAAAAGTGAGATAGAAATTCACACTTTTAATTTCCATAACAAAAAAGTACTTCCCAATAGTTAATTAAGCATTCAACTCATAAAAATGCTCCCTAGGGGATGCCAGAATAGCTCAGAGTGTAGAGTGCTTGTCTTGCAGCCGTGGGGTCCGAGGATTGAATCAAAGCCCCAGCCCGTGTGGACCCTTGTGCAGACCCATATGTTGAACTGGGGTGTGCCCCCAGTTCGGTTCTCCCAAGGGCAAGACCCTGGCCTGGTTCCTGCCCTGTGCAGCCCCACCCCACCTGTGGAATGAAACTATGTCAAAAACTAATAACATGCAATTCTGGAGACTGCTCTGGGCTTTCCCCCTTCTCTCTGTCAAAAACAATAAAAATAAATCTTTACTAATACATTGGTATACTCACAGAGACAGGAGTATATGCTCTCTGATATATAGACCTGTCACAGGGCTATTCACTGTCCCACTGGCCACTGAAGAGGTGATGGTAGCAAATGGGACACTGCTACGGCCAACACAAATATAACTCTCCTTCCATAATACTGTCTTAAATAGGATTTTTGTGGGAGAAGTCTAGCCTGGGAACCTCAAAATCATTTGTCAAGATACATGAAACCATATTCTAAGTGTAAAACAATGGGGGGAAAAACTAATAAGAAAATACAATCCATTTATAATTTCAGATCATCTGCATTAGTGAAAACCCTTTTGGTCAAAATAATGTTCACTGGCTCTACTCATATTTAATACTAAGTTTAAACTAAAATGATTTCTTATTAATTTATGTTTAACAGAGAGTATTTTGGAAAACAGTGAAAAGCATAAACACCTACAATCTTACTACCTATTTTTTTTCCCCTTATCTTTGACATAATTGGGATCACACTTTATATAGTTTTATATCCTTTTTCACTTCATGTTACATGATAAGCATATTAACATGTCACTAAAATTCTTCTAAAACATCTAAAGTGACTGCACAATATTTCCATTCTGTTTTTTCTCTAAGCTCTTTGTTGAAAAAAAGTTGCTTCTAATTTTCGCTATTATAAGTACTGCTACAGTGAACATCTTTGAACAAAAATATTTTTTTTACATCTCTGACAATTTCTTTAACAATTCCTAGAAATAGAATTACAAGCTCTAAAAGTATGTATGCCTTATTTTTTAAATCTTGTGATAAATATTGCCAAAATTCTTTCCAGAAAAGTTTTATGAATTTATAGTCCCATTAACAACATATGGATGACCATCTATCTCACCACAACCTCTGCTAGGAATCAGTTTATTAGAGCACTATTAAGTCTTTAAACTTCTTAGATTATACCTGTAATCCAAAACTCTCACAATATAATCAATAACAACTATTTTCAGGCCATAAGTTTAAATGAGTAAGAAGGGTCATTGTTGATAACTCCCAAAATAAGGGCCAGTTCCAATATCCAAATCTAGAACACCATGGAATAGTAACTAAAGCACTGTTTAGAAAGGGAAAAAACAAGGGTTCAAATCCTACCTTTGCCATCTATGGGTAGCTTTCTACCTTGAACCACTTTACTTCTCTAAGCTTCAGTTGCATTTTTAAGATGGGGACAGCAGGACATAATATCCCTTGTTCTAACAACTGCAACATAAAAAATGGTAATATAAGAAATTGGGGGATGCCGGGATGGCTCAGTGGGTTGAGCGCTTGTATTGCAGCCCCGGGGTCCAATGACTGAGTCCTGGTCTGTGCAGACACATGTACTGAACTGGTGTGTGCTTCCCACTTCAGTTCAATTCCTGCTGGGGTGAGCTTCCCACATGGGAGGCCCCAGTTCAGCTCCTGCCCAGGGCGTGCCTCTCATGTGGGAGGCCCCCTACCTAGTTTCCAGCCTGCGTGGCCCTGTGCCCACCTGTGGTATGAAAATATGTAAAAAACTAATGACGTACAACTATGAAGACTGCTCTGGGCCCTCCTCCCCCTCTCTGTCTCTCTCTGTCAAAAACAATTTAAATTAAATCTTAAAAAAAAAAGAAAAGAAATTGGAGCTGTTAATTGTTATTTAACAGACCAATTCACTTAATAGCCTATAAATAGCATACTGAAACCCTTTTCTCTACAGTACACAGTTGGTAGGTGTGCTAAGCAATGCACAAAGAACAACTAGGAACTAATGAGACAAATTTCATGATCCAGACATGAAAAAGCCTCACTCCTTCACAGTCACTCCACAGAATTTTTTGTTACTTTATACTAACATCTGAATGTCTTATGCCCTTAAATGCTGGTACCCATATCTCTCCAGAAGCATCATAGTACTAGGTACTTGCATAGTTATTTAATCCTAATACATACAAGTATGTATGACATTGGTAGTACTGTCCTTATTTTGTAGACTGTCCAGCTCACAGTTAATAACTGATAGAGACAATATTTAAACCCAGGTAGGCATGGCTCCAAAGCTTCACCTCACATTGCATTCAAGAGTGCACCTCAATTCTTTATTGGTCTTTTATGTCAGCAATGAAAGTTCAGCTTCAACATTTACTTTGTTTTAAAAAGAAAAGTATCCCTTCAAACAATTTCCTACCAATTTCTCTGCTGAAACAGTACTTATTTATAATACCTTAAAATGAGTCCACAGGGAACTAAAAATATTATGTTTTGAATGTGTAAAATTCAGTCTATGGCCATACCACCCTGAACACACCCGATCTCGTCTAAATGTGTAAGATTCAGTCCATGAAAGAATCAGGAAACACATGACCTCACTTATAGGTGGAATATAAAAGTGAAAGTAACAAAGACACAGAGACCTATGGACACACTCAATAGCTTGGTGAT
>PVKE010047343.1:0-11955 GCA_004027555.1 Craseonycteris thonglongyai | reverse complement strand
TCCAGCCTATGTCTAGACCCACTAAAAGTCACTGTGTGTGGGCCTATGTCTGAACTGATACCTGCTGAAGAGAGAAATCTTTACAGGAGGGAGTGCCGTGTGACCACAGAGGTAGAGATTATCATGGGCATCTATAAGCAATGAGCACCTAGAACTGCCTGCAGCACCAGAAGCTAAGAGAATGGCATGGAACAAACTCTGTCCTGGAGGCTTCAGATGCAGCCTCTGCAGACACTTTGATTTTGGACTTCAAGCCTTCAGGATGGTGAGACTAAGTTTCCATTGTTTTAAGCTACCAGGTTTGTGGTATTTTGTTATGGTAATCCTAGGAAATCAGCACAACCCAACCACTTCTGAAGCAGCTTACCTGACCAGCAATGCCTCATGTCTGGTCATTTCTGGCCACACTGCCTGTTCAGCAATGTCTAAACTTCCTCGCTGTCTGGATTACTGATAAATACTGTTTTCAACAGCTACTACTAATTTTTCCCAAGAAGTTCCAGTTACTTTTTCCATTTTTGGCTCACTGAAAAGAGTTCCAGAGGTTTATGAAAATGTTTGGAAAACCAGAGGTTTCTTTTTTCAAAAGGAAAAAGAACTCTCTCATCTTAAACCTCTCTCCCAGAATGACCTTAAAAGGCTCACAATTATAGGTTATTATGGATAGCTAAAAAGCTCATATTTGAGAACTTGTTTGGGGAATTTGTCTTCTGGGGATAGCACTGAGGAAAAAAGATAAGAGACTATTCTGTTTTATATTGATTCTCTACTGTTGTCTTTAAGTCTACCTCACAAACAACACTAAATGGCTTTCTCTACAGAGTATTAGGTAAGTAAACATGTTCTCAAGTTAAAGTCACCAGCCTAGCAGTTGACTCAGAGTGTGGACTAGAATTCTTTTCCCATATATTTGTAACCTGAGTCATTTATCCTCTGTGGCCAAATTTTATTATTAAAGTATTGAAATGGCTGTTTATAAACTCCTTTGCACCAATAAAATCTAATTGATCCACAAATTGCTTAGTCAAATTCTTTACTCTCATGTCTTCTAAGACAAATTATAGAAATAAACACATCTTTTCTCCAACACTGGTAAAAAAGTAAGAGATATATATACACACATACTTTTTTATTTTTAAAAGTAATATACCTTTGGTATTCAAAATTTTAAAAATATCAAAAAGTGTGAAGAGAAACATAGTCATCAACATGCTACCAATTACCATCCTAGCATGTTTCCTTCTTTTCTCTATGTGTATAAAAATTTTTATTGGGAGAAGCTGGGATGGCTCAGTGGGTTAAGTGCTCACTTTACCACCCCAGGGACTGAGGATCGAATCCTGGTCCCGGCTCACGCCGACCCATATGCTGAACTGGGGAGTGCCCCCAGTTCAGTTCCTGTCCTGTGTAACCCTGCGCCCACTTGTAGAATAAAACAATGTGGAAAAACCAATGATGTGCAACTATGGAGACTGTTCTGGGACCTCCCCCTTCTCTCTGTCTCTGTCCTTGTCTCTGTGTCTCTCTCTCTGTCAAAAACAATAAAAATAAATCTTTAAAAAAATTTTTATTGAAATACTGTGCATTCATTTTTATATATTTTTTCTTTCCTTTTTTATTATTGTTAAATTTATTGTGGTGACATTGGTTGGTAACAATTACATAGTTTCTAGGTCTACAATTCTATATTACATCATCTATGCATTGCATTATGTGCTCACCACCTAGAATCAGTTCTCTTTCCATCACCATATATTTGATGCCACCTCTCTACTCCCGCCTCTCACTCTCCCACCCACCTTCCCCTTTACCCTCAGGTAACCACCAAACTATTGACTGTGTCCATGAGTTTTTGCTTCTTTGTTACTTTCAGTTTTATATTCCACCTTATAAGTGAGGTCATATGTTTCTTGATTCTTTCTGTCTGATTTATTTCACTTAATAAGCTGGTTTCAAGGTCCATCCATGTTGTCACAAATGGCTGTATTTCATCTTTTCTTATTGCTGGGTAGTACTTTATTGTGTAATTGTATCATAACTTATTTATCCAGTCATCTATCAAAGGACACTTTTGTTGTTTCCATGACCTGGCCGCCATGAGCAGTGCTATGATGAACATTAGGGTACAAATATCTTTGCAAATTAAGGTTTTCAACCAAATGGGGTAAATTTTTGCAAACAATGCCTCTGACAAGGAGCTAATATCACAAATATATAAAGAACTTGTACAACTCAACAACCAAAAACAAGCAATCCAATTAATAAATGCAGAAGACCTAAACAGACACTTCTCTCCTGAAAACACACAAACAGCCAACAGATATATAAAAAAATGTTCAACATCACTAGCAATTAGGGAGATGCCAATTAAAACCATAATGAGATACCACCTCACACCTGTTAGAATGGCTATAATCAATAAGACAAGGAATAACAAGTGCTGGAGAGACTCTGGAGAAAAAGGAACCCTCATACACCGCTTGTGGGAACGTAAATTGGTACATCCACTATGGAAGGCTGTATGGAGATTCCTCAAAAATTAGGAATGTAATTGCCATATGATATGATATATCCCTCTTCTGCATATCTACACAAAAACCTTGGTACATATACTTTATTTAAGAGCTTAGTTGGTTTTTCAGACTTCTGTTACAACTCTTTTATCAGAAGAGATTTTAACTTTTATATTTTTCAATGCATGCTTACAGCTTTATCACCCAGTCATTGCCAGCATGAGTAGAAATCACATTTGTATAGCCATTCAGTCTCTAGAAACTGAATGAAAAGATATGGGATATGGTTGCAATCCTGGCCATCCCTACTTTTCCCAAATGAGTAACTCAGGGGAGATGTTACTTAGGAGAAGTGGTAAGTGAAATGGAGCCAAGAGAAGTGAGAAGTTCACAAAACACTTGCTATCCCTAATGCACAATTTGGGATGAACTTCTTAGAAAACCAGAAATTTTGAAACGGAAATGTCCATGTAATAACATTAGCAATCTCAGTAGTAAAGTTCTTGAGTAACATACATACCACTGTTCTTCACAAACCGTGCTTTAAATTTGACCTAAATTCACTGTTTAGTCTAGAAAAATCTAAAAACCAACCCTAAGTTTTGGAATATGTCAACTTACTGACAAAATTCCAACCACAAGAAAAAAAAAAAAAAAGCCAGAGATGGTTTCCTAGGGACTAGAATGTCTTCCATTTTCACTATATAAAGTTGCACTTATAGATTACAATCACTAGACATATGTGACTATTTAAACTTTAATTTTAATTAATTAACATTAAATGAAATAAAAAAATATATTTTTAGTCTTGGTAGTCACACATTGACTATTCAATAGCCCCCATATGTAGTGGCTACTGTGTCCAACAGCATAAATCTGTAATCCATCTAGAAAAGGAGGTAGAACCAATAATGAATTTATAAGGAGCTCCTAGCCTTGTATGACCATGTTTAACATTCTTTCATTTAAAAAATTTAAGCTTAAAGCTTATATTAATATAATAATATATATGCATCACACTTTTTCTAAATTAGAAAAATATGAAATTTTATCAGAATTTTCAACTTAAATATGTTTTTCTCTAATACTTTTCTGTACCCTTAGCAACTAAATATCCATGATCATTTGTAAAATCCGCTGGTCTTAGCATTTCACTGCATAATAAAGTTGAGTCTTCCCTCTTTGTGTTGGAATATATGGATAATTTGTTTTTTAAATATAAGATACTCTGAAAATACAATAAAGTACTACAAAATTAATAAATTTTCAAGAAAACTATTTCCATGAATGTTTAAATTTTTGAACCTGTTTGAATTTAAGAGAAAATATGTTTTAAAAACATATACCATATAGCAATAAAAATTATAAGAAATGTTACAGCTATCATTGAAGAAAACAATATATATTTATAGTTATATACTTTTATCATGCTAAATATCTTCCCAACTTGCATTGACTATATGCTTTGTTTTGTACCTCATCATATTTTGAACACTGTAATAGAGTCATACCAACAGTATTTCCACCTTTGTTTCAGTTTTAGGAAGGAGTAGCAACTCTATTTCTAGGTTATTGATTATATTAGCTAACATCTTATTTTAAATAAACCATGTAGATCTGACTTATAAATGTGGGTAGAAAGAGAGGTCATGGTTGTTAAAACTAAGACAGCAATACCAGTGATTTGTGGTTGCCCTTATTTAAACCCTGAGATTCCTGATAAGTAAAACCATAAGCAGACATCCCTTCTCCCAATGTATTTTCCATTGGAGAGTGCAGATGACTCTACAAAAGTCTGATCACCTTTCCAGTAAAAAGCACATGCTCTGGACACTGAGTCAGTAGCCTCTTTTTGCTACATGAATTAACAAATTTTATCTGCATCACTTTGAGGTTGATGAGCATCAAAATAGATTAAATATAATCTAAAAATTCACATAGACATGCCCTGTTCATGTTTGTCCTCATTAAACAACCTCTGTAAAAACATGATTGTGAATGAGTGTTTAAGGAGTGTCCAAAAAGAGCTAAATCACTATTTAACATTTAAAGATGATGTGAACCACGAGCATTATATTATATAGAAAATAATACCTTATGTATGTATTTAGACATGACTGAAAAGACTGGTAATGCAACCAAGAGCATACAGAGTCCATGAATGAAACTTGAGTCTATTTCAGTTTAACAAATACTAAATGAACAACTATTGTATGTGGGACATCTTATATGAGATGGTTGGGCCTGATTGTTTGAGGGGCATGAAAAGTAAAAATTAAGAAGACTAAAAGAAAATGTTAATTTTTATAGCATGTGTCAGCTTGATTCCTTTTAAATGTAAACTGTTCTTCCTATTAAATGTGGACAAATGGATACTACTGATTAAATAAATGTCATTAATCTGAATTAGGTTTAGTTTTTCTCTATAACTTTTCATTAAAAAGTCACAGAGGTGGGTAGGACATAGTCTGCAAAGAAATTACAGATATATCAAAATAGACCATGCTATTGTGGTTTATGTATTAAGTTGCCAGGTATGGGAGGGCAGGCTTAGCACTTTTGCTGAGCTAATGCTCATACTGTTTATCACATGGTTACTTTTTTATTAAAGCTCAATTTTTAAGATATTACATATGTGGGGAAAGTTTTAAGATACAGGAGAGGCTCTTTACAAAAGATAATATATAATAGAATGCTTTTAATTTTTGTCTAAAATGATACTCTCTAAATTACTTTATTTTAAGTGAGCATCAAAAATACAGAAAAGAAAAAAGTTTCATTTCACTATCAACCAAGTTATATTGAGTAAATTCAATGTCTATCAGTAAGATCTTCTCATGATCTGCAGGTGTGCTTCTCAAACTTTAATGTACATGTGAATCACCCTAGGATACTGTAAATGCAGACTGTGATTCATGAGATCCAGGGTGGAGCCTGAGGTGGTGTGTGTCAATGAGTTTCCAGGTAAAACAGGTGTTACTATTCCTCCTCCTTAGAAGAGCAGTGATCTGAAATGTACAGTATGTCTATGGCCAAAAGTAACAAATAAGATCTTCTCACTGTAGACTTTATAACAGAGTAACTTATAATTTTTAGAGTTTCACAGTTGATTTAAAAATTAAGATGGAAAAAAGCTAACTCTGGGTGGTCAACACATATTATAACACACAGACAAAGAACTATAGAGTTGTACACCTGGAACATATGTAATTTTTACTAACCAATGTAACCCTAATAAATTCAACAATTAAAATATATCTCAAGTTATCAGTGGGGGTGGACAAGAGAGTGGCCCATATTTGTGATTGAGGGCCTATTAGAAGTGCATATACAGGGAAAGCTGGGATGGTTCAGTGGGTTAAGCGCTCTCTTTGAAGCCCCGGGGACCGAGGATTGAATCCCGGCCCTGGCCCATGCGGACCCACATGCTGAGCTGGGGTGTACCCCCAGTTCAGTTCTTGCTGGGACCTATGTGGGAGGCTTCTGGCCCAGTTACTGCCCTATGCAGCCCCGTGCCCACCTGTGGAGTGAAACTATATGGAAAAATTGATGTCAACTATGGAGATTGCTCTGAGCCCTCCCCCTTCTCTCTGTCTCTCTTTGTCTCTGTTTCTCTCTGTCAAAAATCAATAAAATAAATCTTGAAAAAAAAAAGTGCATATACAAACTCCCCCAGAGAAAAAATAAGAAAATAAGCAAATCATAAAGAATGGCATGTCATCATCAGAAATTGAGTTATTTGGCTTGAAGTAGTTTTTCCAAACTTGCTTGAAAATAATACTTGTTGAGGTAGTTATTAATAATACAGGTTCCCAGAGCCTATACTGGGCCAACTAAACTAGAATTGCTAAGGATGGAATCTTGAGGGTCAGAAGTCTTGGGTGTTGCTTGGCATTAGGCAAGTTTGGGAAACAAAAGATTGCTTCTTCAAGTGTTTCATTTTAATTGCAAATGCCACTGGAAACAATCACCTATTAAACTCGTGTCAGTCAATGTATTCAACTGCATTTCTTGTGACAACTAAGATTAGAATTGATGGGAAAGAAATTCAGATAAGGAGATGACTACGGGTCATTTTAAAGTGCTATCAAGAGAATGCTAGACTGGGTAATGTGTAGCAGGAGAAGATTCCTAAGCCATCAGATAATGAGAAGTGAAGAAAGAGAAAATGGATATAATAACTCTCATGTACTAACAACTTACTATTAGACCCAGCACCCTTCTAAGTGTAACATGCAATAACTTCTTTGACCCTCACAACAGCAATAGAAGGTAAGTTCTACTTTTAAATCCATTGTACATATGAGGACACTGAGGAAAACCAGCTAGAAAATGGCAAAGCCAGTTTCAAACCTAGGCAATGTAGCTCTATAGCTCACACTTTTATTCATCATGTTAAATTTCCCCAAAAATAAATTCTGATAATTTTATAAAATCTGCCCAAAGCCAATTATGTTTATCTGAGTTAGTATCTGAGAGAGGAGGTTGACTGTGAGTCAGTCACAATATTATATATTTAATTATTTAGGTAAAAATAATCAAAATTGGCCTTTCCATATGGAACAATCTATATTTGAGTGTTCCTTGAGCACTCTTTTTCTGTCTCGTCCTGCACTAGTTACAACAATGCCTAAGGGACTTAAAGCTCACCTCTGTGTACAAAACCTGACATTTTTGGTGAATATCAACAGCACAGGGATTAGCAACAGGGTCAAATGGCTGTTTAGGATTTCCATAATGGGGAACCATATAGTTGCTAAGTCTAAAGACTTACCATTACCATTCTCTCTCTTCTGAATCACTTGACTCTCCTTCTAGGAGTCAAAAGCACAAAGAAAGATAACTCTTTTCGCCCTAATCTTTCTCTGGGAAAAAGAAGGGCAGAAGTTTTGAATAGTAAAGGCTATTCAGCAGAGCACATCAGAGCTTGTAACACGTTGACCCACAAGACAATTACTAACTTGAAATATGTTTTGTTTGGCTTACACACTACTTTATTCTTTTTAATGAATATCAATGTTTTTAATGTTAGAGATATTTTTACACGAAAAACTGGATTTCTGGCTCCTCTTGAAACACTGGAAGATCAGGTATGCCCACATCTCCTTATAACAACAGATGTTGAAAGCTGATTATCAGGGGGTCACTGGAGACCCATACATACTTTCCAGCAGCCTCTACTGACCACCAGCCCCAGTCATCTCCAGCATTTTTGAGCTATTAAAGTTTGAATCTCCCTGTTGTACCTCCAGTTCCTAATGCCTTCCTATTTCCTAGAACCTCGAGTAATTCCATATGTTAACCTTTCAACACCACCTCCAGGGGTCATTCACAAGAAGATGAAAGATGTAGGAACACTGTTTCAGGAGGTAGATGGACTAAAGTTCAAAGACCTTAGAAAAGAGCTCATATGATAGCTTCACTCCCAAGTCAGTCATGAAGACATGCTGGTTCTCAATTCTTTTCTGTTTGATCTTTTCATAATTTTGTCTTGTTCTTCCATAACTTCTTCAGTTTATGCAGATCTTTGTTGACCCTGGAAAGTGTCTTATTGTTTCATCTTTTCTCTCTCTTTCTCTACTTTTGCTAGGACAGAATGTTTTCCCTACTGTGCATTTGGCCTGAATTGTGAGTTACTACCTCCCATAATAACCAATGGTACCTTTAGATTAGCAAAGAGTATTCAGAATCAATGTAACTTTTTCAAACCCCTGCAAGACTTCAAACATATCTGTACAGTGGATAGGTTATTCTTTGGTATTTTTGGCCTGTTGGTTCCACTGGGACATCCACTTCCTTAATTTAACCTACAACAAGACTATAATCTGGTTAGTATTATACTTAATATTATTGCCTGTCAAAAGAAATTTATTTCTTACATTGTTCTTGAATTGTTTTTTATACATATTAATAGTTTATCCATTTATTTTTAAAGATGTTTATAGGCAGAAATGATTCTTCTGTCTTCCAGGCACCCCTGAGCACTTAAAAAAAATGTTAGACACATTACAGGCCTCAAAGACCTACTTGTTGGTCAGTGACTCAGTTTTTATCAATTAATTTTATTCACTTGGAATTTAATGTGTATGCTTTGAGAAAACATTTCATTTTGTTTACTTAAAATATAGCCAATAAACAAAATATTATGAAATCACATTAAGAATTTCACAACTATCCTGTGTCATTTGTTTGAGATTTAGTCTAGAACAGAACTTTCCATTCATATTAAAAATCACGCTGGTAGATACTGAAACTTTAACAACTATATGACACAAGCCCTTTGCCTTAAAGTAACTGATGTCATGTCTACTTTGAGAAACATATATCTGAGAAACAATTTTGGCATAAGTTGAATCTACATATTGCCAAATATTGCCTAAAATACTAATTCATTGCATGTATATTTTAAATTTTGTAATATTGTTTCAAAGGGAAACTCAAGACCAGAAATTAGAAAAACGGAGTAAAAATAAAATGGTCCACAAAAATAGATAAAAGCAAACATAGGTAAATAAGTGAAAGTCACATGTTAGAAGGAACAGAAGGATAAGGGTGTGGTGAACGGAGTTGGCAAAATTCAGGATTAACTCTGCTATCCATCATGTTTGCCAGGATATTCTGCATTGCCAACCCTGAAGTTCATGATTGGATGCAGTCATGTTGGTTCTGCACTGCCCAAGTCAAGGGGATGCCATGTGTGCAGACTCTGATAGAAATGATGCTCTGAGCTGTATAGCACAAAGTCTCTATGTTGTAAAGAAACCAAACCAGCAAGCTTTACATTGCATTATGAGGGGAAGGAAGTCATATAAGATACTTTATAACATACCAACATACTATTTTATGATTGTATACTTTATAATATTTTCCATTCCAAACAAGCAGTAAGACTTAGTATAATCTTGAACTTGGCTTCAAAGGTTCTTTTTCTCTTTTGGAGAAGTCTATGCTATTAAAAGTTGTCTTACATATCCCTAAAGGAGAGTGGGAGGAAAAAAGACATTGTCATGAAAGTCAGAAGAGAAGTGAGTTATTCCCAGAAGTTAGGAAAAATAGGGCCTAAGGGAATCCTGAGAAGATTAGGTAGCCACTGTCCATACAATGCCAAAACTCCTGAGAAATAAGTCAGAGTGTAAGACTGTGCAGTAGAAGGTGAGCTCCAGACACCAACACTCTCAGCTTAGGCCAGGATTTGGAATTCACATTGACCTAAACCACATCAGCCTAGGCAGCCTCTTTAAGGAGACATCAGCAATTACTCAGAAAGACAAAGATGAGAGGCTGTCTCATAGCCCCTAAGCCTTCTGGATTCTTACATGAGCTAGGAAATGGAGAAGTTCTAGAAGAATACCTGAAATTAAATATGCTAACATGCTACACTTTCATAGAGTAGAGACTCCTACATGGGTCTTAGTTGAGATCATTTCATAAATTTCATTTCTTACCCTTCATAGGAACAAATCTGTATCTTTCTTCACTCAGAAACAGCACTTCCAGGACTGGCCTTAAGGGCTAGAATTATGCTACCAGTACTGAGACATAACAGAAAAATGTATTCTCATTTTTCAGTTGCTAAATGTCAAACTTGTGGTCCCTCGATAATTATCATATGCTCCTATCCTAGCAGCTAACAAAAAAATTACTACACTCTCATCCCTAGATTTTATGTATTTTATCAAAGATAATAAAGTTAGCTTTATCACATAGCAAGAAGAAAGAGAAAGAGAGGAGAGAGAGAGAAGGGAAGGGAAGGGAAGGGAAGGGAAGGGAAGGGAAGGGAAGGGAAAAGAAGGGAGAGGAGAGCAAAACAGAGAGAGAAAGTAGGTGGGAGGAAGGGGAAAGGGAGGAAGGAAGAAAAGGAAGATTCTATTGTCTAACTTGCTCATTTTAAATTTAATTGATGTAGTCTTACTAATCTTATGTACAAATAAATGTTACCTGGATCCATAGCAATTGAAATTTGAAAATACCTTTTTAATAAGTGGATTTTCTTCAAAGAATGATTCAAAAACAATATTAAGTACCCTCTCAACAAAAATAAATTGTATTAAAGATCTTAATCACACTACCATATGTTCATTTGTTTCCTCTCTTCTTTTTTTATTGATGCAATACAGTCAAAATAAGACAATTAGATAATAAAAAAATTTTTCATAACAGTTTGGTACTGAGGTAAGTGAAAGCAGTCTATTACCTATTTTATTTATTTTACTATATATACCTTTGCTATTTAACTCTCTAGCCTCACTACTCACTAGGTGAAACATTTTACATTTGTTTCTTAGTGGCATTCTATTGCCTGTTTGAAATCAAGAATTTTGAAATAGGTCTTAATAAGAAACAAATTTTAACATGCAACAAACTAAAAAGGAAAAGATCACATATGTAAAATCTTCCCTTGTTCAACTCATAATGACTGGTATAAAAATGTAGATTTGGTTTTTCTCAACTAATAAATAAGAGATACAATTTAGCAATAAGGCCCTCGGAATTTCTTAGCCAAACACAAGAGCCTTCTACTGATTTTAACAAGGGAATATTTTTCTGAACTTTAAAATACCATCCCAAACAGTGTGTAAAAAAGAGAACGAGAGAAGAATAAGGAGAGAAGAGGAGAGGAGGGGAGGAAAGGGAAAGGTAGAAACAGATATTGAAAAAAAAAGAGGAAATAAAAAAATTTACTATCTTGAATGTTTTTAAGTATACACCATTATTTTCCTTTTCAAATCATTTAAGCTGGGTTCATCTTTGAACTTCCTAACATGATGAAACAAATGCATGCATCTTTCACATGATCTCTAGCAGTGACCTTTCATCTAATTTCCTCACAACCCCATGCTTCTCAAATCTACCCTTTATCACCAGTTACCCTCTCAAAACACAGATTGGATCACGTCACCCCTGTTCTCCAACATCACTTAAATAAAACCTGTTACGCAAATAACTAGGCCCAAACTTCACTCATTTACATTGTTACTCTCCCGCTGTATTTATTCAGTCTTTATTCCCATAAATTTCATCCACTATTCAGTTGCAGAGAAAGCCTCCTGCAAGTCACAATAATGTTTGTATTTCAGTTGAACTTCTTTCCCTACAGTCTCTTTCTATCTCTGTCCAGAACTTCTGCTCTACCATACTGCAAATTTCTCTCCACTATACTGTGAACTTTATGAGACCTGGGGCCCATTTCTATTTTCTTCTCACCACCATAATCCTAGCATCTGGGCACTCTGGAGGGCAAGAACCATGTTTATTCATCTATATATTCCAGGTGCCTAACTCCACATGCAATGAATGCCCCATTAATTGGTTGAATTGAACAAATTTAAATTCTACAGTTTTAAATTCTACTACTTATCACGACCCACCTCAGATGTAACATCATTGTGAGACCGTTGCCAGGTCTTGATGGTCCTATCTGCTCCCTCCATCCTGTTCTCTC
>PVKE010047342.1:0-11955 GCA_004027555.1 Craseonycteris thonglongyai | reverse complement strand
CCCCCCACTTCCGAGGCTGTAGTCTTATACAGCGAATATAGGCCTAAACCTATGTTTTAACTGTAAAATTAGGGGGTCATCTTATACGCCCGGTCGTCTTATATGCCGGAAAATACAGTACCAATTTGTACCTCTTAATCCCTTCCCCTTTTGCATTCGCCCCCCCCAACCTCCTTCCCATCTAGCAATCAACAAAATGATCTCCGAATCTATGAATTTGTTTCTGTTTTAATTCCACATATACGTGAGATCAAACGGTTATTTGTCTTTCTCTGTATGGCTTATTTCACTTAGCATAATAATCCTCTAGGGGGGATGCCAGGATAGCTCAACAGGTTAAATGCTTGCCTTGCAACCACAAGGTCTGGGGATCAAGTCTCAGCCCCGGCCTGTGCAAACCCATATGCTGAACTGGAGTGCAACTGGTAACCACTGGAATGGCACGACAGTGAGAGTTCTTGCCTCCCATGCAGGAGGCCTCCAGTTTGGTTCCCCTCCGAAGCGGCCCCACATCCACCTGTGTGGAATGAAACCATGTCACTACTAATGATGTACAACTATGGAGACTGCCCTGGGCCCGTCTCTCTCAACAATAAATCTTAAAAAAGAAAAGAAAAGGTATGTCAATTCAGTTGCTTTAATAGTATGTACTTTGTAAGCTACATATTTCAGAATGTGTAACTGGGAAAGTACTATGATAATCTTTTGAAGTTTATATATATAACCCAGCTCTGCCAATGGTTAGCTCTGCAACTCAGGGCAAACACATATTCTAAAATTCAATTTATCTCTGAAATAAATGATATAATATGACTTCCAACTCTAAAAATCTATGACTATTTGTATTAAGTACATGCTGTTTGATTTCTCTGCATTTTAGTTATCTAAATGAGTGAAGAAACATGCACAATAAATAAAAAATGCCTTAGTCCCACTGACAAGCAGAAAAGGAACACACACACACACAAAGGATTTAAAATAATCCTTTGTTAAGCAAAATCAGTAGAAATAGCTAAGTTAAAGTCAACATGGATTATTTACTTCAAGATTTATATATGTGTTTATTATATACAGAACATGCCAAAGCATAAAAGCACACTCCATTTGGCTCTCTTGAGGTACAAGTTAAATATATATTTGCTGAGTGGTATCATCTCTGAATGTATGTATACTGGGTATGAGTATGGATTCAAGGTTTCTTTGGGTTTCTCTTAAGGGTTCTCCTTTCTCTTCAGTATTTCTCTCTATTCCCATTTTCCTTCTACTTATACAGAACTGCCATTCTTATGTTTAATATCCAATTTTCCCAACTTACATCAGCTTTTCGAAATTATTACCCATGAATCATGACATTTTATAACAGACATGAGAGCTAAGAGATGTAGGCATCACACCAAAGAAAACAATAAAAAATTCAATTGTCAACCGAGAGGCTTTTATACATTGTGAAGTGTACTCTATTATTTCCATAGTCTAAAATTCCTCACTCAAGAAAACAGATTAATTTCTAAACATTATATATTTCTTGGCTGGAAACAGAAGAAATTTTTCTTTAGCAATACTGTCCCAGGAGAACAAAATAAATGGTTTTCCAAATGAGAGCACAAGTCTTCTTTAAATGTCAGTGTGTGATACCTAAGATGTGGTAGCAGTCTTTTAAATTTCATAAAAGTTATTGTTAAGATGGTGGTTTTGGTCGTTTTGCAGATGGTCCATCTGAGTAAGTTCTGTTATCAATATTATTTTCATCTTCTGCATCATCTTCATCATCATCACCTTTTAAAATAAATATTAGTTGTATGTCAATATGTTCAATGGTAGAAATATAGTTAAAATGGTTGATAATAAGATCATTTTACTTTAGGATTAATAAAACCATATTTCAAATTTGAAAATATGCGTCGTTAAAAAGATTTCAGTAATTTTGGTATTTAAATCCTTTCATTTCTACCACTTTTTTGAAGATATAATTCATACTCGTACAACCATACAATTCACTTTTAAAGTATATAGCTTATTGATTTTTAGTATATCCACAAGGTTATGCAATCATCACCACTATTTAGTTCTAGAACAGTTTCATCATCCCAGAAAGAAATCCTATACCTATTAGTCACTTCCTATTCCCCTCAGACCTTGGCAACCACTAATCTATATCTAAAGATTTGTCTATTTAGGACATTTTTATAGAAATGGAATCATGTCTGTGGCCTTTTGCATTTGGCTTCTTTCACTTAACATATGTTCAAGGCTCATTCACGTTGTAGCATGTATTGGTACTCCATTCTTTTTTATTGCTAAACAATATTCCACTGTATGGATATTCCACATTTTGTTTATCCATTCATTGGCTGATGAGCATTTGTTGTTTTCATTTTTTAGTGATTATGAAAAATGCTATTATAAATGAACATTAGTATTTAAGTTTTTGTGTGAACATATGTTTCCAATTCTTTAGGAAGAACTAGGAGTCCCTAGGAGTAGAACTGCTGGATCAGATGGTAACTCTATGTTCAACTTTTTGAGGAACTGCCAAACTCTTCTCCAAAGATGGTAGGCCATTTTACATTTTCACCAACAATGTACAACGGCTCCATTTCTTCACAGTCTAGCCAACATTTGCTATTGATTACAGTCATCCTAGTAGGCATGCAGTGGCATCTCATTGTGGTTTTGACTTGCATTTCCCCAGTGGCCAGTGATGTCAGCCATCTTCTCATGTGCTTATTGGAATTGTGTATTTTATTTGAAAAACTTCTATTTAAATACTTTGTACATTTGGTAATTGGATTTCATAAATTTTTTTTTTTTAACAATATACTCTTTGCACATTTTAAAAAAAATTTATTTATTTATTTATTTTTGACAGGGAGAGAGAGAGAGAGATACAGAGACAGAGAGAGAGCTGAACTGGGGGAGCTCCCAGTTCAGCATTTGGTTCTGCACGGGCCGGGGCCGGGATTCGATCCCCGGTCCCTGGCGCTGCAAAGTGAGCGCTTAACCCACTGAGCCACCCCGGCTTCCCCTTAATAAATATTTTTAGTGTTGAGTTCTATCACTTTAGTAATTACAACTGTATATTTTTTATTGAGATATAATTCATATAACATAAAATTCACCATTTTATCTCTAGCACTTTTAACAAAGGTAATTCTAACCTAAGCTTTATGAAGATTTCCTTAAGCAAATACAAAAACATTCCCACCAATACAAAGATATTACTGATCCACCATCAACAGAACAGGTGGCAGTTATATTTCCAGGAAGTAATGACAAATTAAAAAAAAAATGGCTCTAGCTATACTCTTGTCCTTTTGCCAATGACAACATTTCCAACAGATTAGAGAGGTAC
The DNA here is from genome assembly GCA_004027555.1 of Craseonycteris thonglongyai. NCBI lineage: Eukaryota > Metazoa > Chordata > Mammalia > Chiroptera > Craseonycteridae > Craseonycteris > Craseonycteris thonglongyai. The sequence goes on along the minus strand of PVKE010047342.1, from coordinate 8,603 downwards.
TTTTGTAGCCAAGAAACAGAACTTTACTTTCAATATATGTGACAACACCCAATTACCTTATTCATGGAAAAAAATAGGTTGTTTGAATTCAGTGTAATGGAAAATTGGATCCTTCACATTATCTGGAACTATCAAGATGTAAACAAGATAGAAAAGAAAAGAAAAAAATAACAGTATGGTTTAAGCTCCTCTACAGAGGAGTTACGTCCTGACTTCAATATTTAGTTCTTTGTTTTTTCAGCTAGGGGCAGTCAAAACGTACCTCCCTATTTTTGCATTCAATAAAAGATTTAAAAAATACGAATGCAGTTAAATTTCACGTTTCTACTTTCCAACTGCACCTACAAAACTGAGATATGGAAAAGTAGTGCCCGGGAGTTAAGACTTGTTAAACCGACATCTGTACCAGTCTTAAGAACCTGCTCCTCTGTGATATGTGGCAGTCTTCCACACGTTTGTTATTTCATACCTGGTAAAGTTTCTCATCCTTTAACACCCAGCTCAAAAGTCATGCCCTCTCTGAAGTCTTCCTGGGTTCTCGCGGTTTGCAACAGTTAAAGAGGGCCCTAGGTTCATACTTTCACTCTTTAATAGGAGTGCTTGCCTTGCTGACCCCTCACCAGTCTGAGTTCCACAGGAGAGTAACTGACTCGCATTCACCTCATACTTTCTCCAGAGCTCAGCCCAATGCCTGGCACGTAGCAGGCGTTCAGCACGTTTTCGCGATATAAATGAAGAGAGAGAGAGGGTCGCGAAAAATGCTTAGGTAGAAGCAGCCCAGATTCAACTCAGATATGGTGGAGGGTACCAAAAATTTTTAGTTGTTATTCTCCCCGCCACCCCCACCCCCCAGGCCCACTTTCTTCAAGTCGGCTACTCTGCATGGGCTCCCTTGCCTCCTGTCTCTCTCGCAGTCTCAGCTCACCGTCCAAGGCCTCGTCTGGAGCCGCCGACACCAGGTCCTGAGCTTCCCGCTGTACCAGGGGCCCGAAAAGCTCAGTCACCAGCTCCCTCATCTGGGCCACTCCCGACAACAGGCTCTGAAAGGGGTCGGCGTCGCCCGGCGACTCACAGGGAACCCCCAGCTGCTGCCGTTGCCCATTTGGCGCTACATACTCGGCCGACAGCTCCATGGCAACCGCTAAGCTTCCAAACGCGCGGCAGGCAAGTACGACCCGGAAACGGAAACCAGCCCGCGGGGGGGGCGGTGCAGGCGGGAGAAGGGAGAGGAGTGACTTCCGTCTGTCGGAAGTTGCTCCTCCCTCTTCCTTCACTTTCGTTCTTTACGATTGGTTCCTGCCACTCAGGACCCGCCTCCTCCGGCCGCGCCTCTCGCGGCGGCTTTTTCCCGCCTCCGCCAAAGCAGAGCTGGGGTCCGGCTGACAGTTGAGGATGGCCGGGGCTGAGGGGCCCGCTGGGCGGCAGTCTGAGCTGGAGCCCGTGGTCTCGCTGGTCGACGTACTTGAGGAGGACGAGGAGCTGGAGAATGAGGCGTGTGCCGTGCTGGGTGGCAGCGACTCGGAGAAGTGCTCCTATTCGCAGGTTCGCGCGCGGCGGGGGCCTCGCCTCCCGGGGCTCCCGGGGCACCCTCTCTTCCCCAGCGGACTGGTCCCATATCCGCCTGTCACGGCCGGCTTCCCAGTGGTGGTGTGAGGCTGCCGTGCGTCGTAGGCTTCCCCGTCTCAGGCCCAACTCCCCGTTCCCCCTCAGCCTCCTGACCCGCTTTTTCAGGCTGTGTCCAGTCGGGCCGCCTTCCTGCCTCAGGCTTCGGCCTTGGAGCCGCTCTTTCCTTCCTCTCCCGTCTCCTCCCTGTGTGCCTCGGTTGCTTTTTGCAAAGCCATACCCGTGACCCCTCACATCCAGATGTCTTTCTTTGTCCTTGCTTTCCCCACCCGTGTCTTTATGAGGAACCGAATGGGAGAGTCAAAACGGGGTTAACGGAGAGAGCCCTGGATTTTCAAATCTCCCCGTGTGGGCTGTGCTCCTTGACAGCTAGTTCCTCAGCAGTTTAGTTTGACCAGTTCTAGCTGGTAGTTTCGTGGGTTGGTTTGTTTTTTAGCGAAAAGAAGCAAGTATCGTCATTATGAACAAGGGTTTGAGGGGGTGTGACGTGGTGTTGGGTGACTCATTCTGTATTTCTAAGTACAAAAGTGGATTGAGGTGGTTGGAAGAATAACAAGGGATGAGAACGGCCGGAACGAAGGGGCGGCGGAGTGGAACACAGGCATGAGGAGGGAGGCTGCGGGTCTTTATGTTGTGTGGACTGAGATCATAATACCAGTTGTCATCTTTGACCACTTTACACTAACAAGTGGTTAGGTTTTTTTTTTTAATACACCTGATATTCAGAGATAGTCCCAGATCTTTGGTCACCACTAGGACAAGTTTTTCTCTGCTTTCCTTTAAAAAAAAAAAAAATCTGTGTGTAAATTATTTTTGGAGTATGGTCAGCTTTATAAAATGGACTTCCTTAAAATTTTCTTATATATTGCAATAAAATATATGGCAAATTACCTGGATAATGTGCAGGGTTTAAAACAAACATAGGTTGGGTACCTACCAACTAGATCAAGAAATGCAACATTACTGGAATCCTAGAAACTTCCCTGTGACTCCCCCAAAACTCCCTCCTTCCTAGGGAAGGTAACCATTATCAAGATTTCAAAAAGTTTTGCCTATTTTTCCTTCAGTTTTTTAATTTGAAACATTTTTAATCTACCAATAAATTGAAAGAATATTATGAACACTTGTGTACCTCTTATCTATGTTCATTTAAAAAAATATTTTACCACATTTATCTTTCTCCTCTTCTTTATGCTTTTGTCCATTGTTTTTGCTGAACCATTGAAAATAAGTTTCAGATATCATGCAACTACCGGTACATCCCTAAATACTTCAACATGCATCTCTTAAAGGTTGAAGAGATTCTTTTAACACATTGATTTTTCTCTTTGGTGGGTTCACAAGTATTTTCCAGAATTAAAGTGTGATATTACTAACATAAACCTGTACACATTCTCCTACATTTTCATCATAAAATAATTAAGCAGACAAGCTTATTCACAACTGACTGAAAATATATATATATTAAAGATGTATTGTCTGAGAGGTGAGAAAGAGAGAAGGGAGGAGGGCCCAGAGCAGTCTCCATAATTGCACATCATTAGTTGTGACATAGTTTCATTCCACACAGATAGATGTGGGGCTGTGTGTGGTGGGAACTGAACTGGGGGCTTCCTGCATGTGAGGCAAGAACTTTTGCTGCCATCCATCCCGGCAGTACAGTTGTGCCACAGTTCAGCGTGAGTTTGCATGGGCTGGGGCTGGGATTTGATCCCTGGACCTCTTGGCTCCAAGGCAAAAGTGCTCTACCTGCTGAGCTATCCTGGCATCCCTTGGAAATATTAAACTACTTATCACTTTAAGAAAAAGTATGAAAACAAGCACTAGTATAGTACATATACAGTGATATGAAACATGCAACAGTGTTTTGGTACTCTAAGCTTTTTTATTAGTCTTAGTGGTTTTTACAAGAAGATCTTGACCACAGATAATCGGATTTCAATTATTTCTCAGATTATAGTATGGTTGTTAGGTAACTGTGCCATACTTCATTAATTTATTCTCTCTCTTTTCCATTTTGGGATTGTCTTAGGGCTCAGTAAAGAGACAAGCACTGTATGCCTGTAGTACCTGCACCCCAGAGGGAGAAGAACCAGCAGGAATTTGCCTCGCTTGCAGTTATGAATGTCATGGGAGTCATAAACTATTTGAGCTATACACAAAGAGGTAAAGACAAATTGCTGCTCAATATTTTTTAAATGTTTGCCAACTGCATTTTTTTCTTTTTTTTTTTAAAGATTTATTTCATTGTTTTTAACAGAGTCAGAGAGAAGAGGGAGGGCCCAGAGCAGTCTCCATAGTTGTGTGTCATCAGTTTTTGACATGGTTTTGTTCCATACAGGAAGCGGGGATTGTGCAGGGTAGGAACTGGGCTGGGGGCCTCCCGCATCAGAGGCATGCCCCCCTTGAGCCAGAGGCTGAAAACCAAACTGGGGGCCTCCTGCATGGGAAGCACACCCCAGTTCAGCATAAGGGTCTGCATGGGCAAGGCTGGGATTCAATCCTCAGTCCCCAGGGCTGCAAAGTGAGCACTTAACCCATTGAGCCATCCTGGCCAGTCCCCCTCCCCCACTTTTCTTTTCCCTTAATCTTGCTTTTCCATTCAAAGTAGTTATGTACTGGTAACAATGTATTATAATTGTTCTATATAATTCGAAACAGTATTTTTTCTTAAGGGCCTTTTAAAATATAATTATGGTATAAACTCAAATCCTTCTCTGCCATTAAATTTACATGTGTCTGTGAATGTGTTACAGATATATCTTATACATATTAATTTATTATGTGGTTAGAGAAATTCTGAATTAGGTACATGAGTAGCATGTATCCAACTTTTTTGGATTGTACTGCAACCAGGGCCACTTTTTAAATCCTAGAAATGAGTTTTGAAAGGGGAGAGGCTATATGATATGAACTTAAATAATTCGATTTAAAAGAAAAATTAACGTTGGGTCTTTCTCCTTTGTTTCAGAAATTTTCGTTGTGATTGTGGCAACAGCAAGTTTAAAAATTTGGAATGCAAATTATTTCCTGTGAGTAATCACTGTAACTATAAATATGCATTAACAGTAGCTGAAATTGATATTTGACAAAGTGGATAAAAAACCAATTATTTTCCAAAAGGGAATTTCTTATGCTTATTTTTTACAAATGGGCAGATCAGTATTATATTTCATTTATTTACCATGTTGGAAAACTAAGTAACCTATTTAGAGACTACAGTATATATTATAATAAATATGAAAAGTTTTTGAGAAATGTTCTTTGAAGTGATTCAGATTGAGTTATGTTGGTTGTACTTAAGCTCTAAGGCAAGCTTGTTCATTCAACCTGTGGCCTATGGGCCACATGCGGCCCAGGACTGCTTTGAATGTGGCCCAATACAAATTTGTAAACTTTCTTAAAACATTTTGAGATTTTTTGAGATTTTTTTGAGCTCATCAGCTATCTTTAGTGTTAGTGTGTTTTATGTGTGGCCTAAGACAGTTCCCCAGTGTGGCCCATGAAAGGCAAGATGTTGGACACCTCTGTGTCTAAGGGTTTTAAAAGAGCAAAGGGTATGACTCAAAAAACTGAATAAATAAAACTTGGTAATAATGAATGTGGGCTAGATGCACACAGGAGTTTCTCACTGCTTTTTGGTTAAAAACTATGCTTATACAATAACATTTAGTGAAATAATAGAAATGAAAGAAAAAGGGAGTTTATATTGTTCAATCATAATTGTCTTGCTTTTCTCTCCTTTGAAAGTTATTTTTGGACAGTTTTCTTGACTGCTTTTTATTTTTACCTCTTCGTAACCTGGAGGCTTTGGCTATTACAGTGGGGCATTAAGAAGTATTAATACTTTGAAATTCTAGGCCAGTTTCAGTTAACATAGGTTATAATTAATACTTATGATTAACTCCTATTAAGGTATATTCAGTTTTCTCCAATTTCTACACTGAAGGTTCACAATATAATCTTCCTTTTTCCCTGTATCTTGTGAAAAGTATTCCTTTAATAGAAATGAATTATTTTTCTTTGTACTTTGAAAGTTAAAGACCAGTTTTAGGGGGGGAAGATATTTAACACAAAAATTTATTGACTGCAGAAATTTCTGATGTTTGAAACTATAGTTAAGATTAGAACATATTATGTATTACAATTAATACCTTTCAGGACAAAGCAAAGATAAATTCTGGCAATAAATATAATGACAACTTTTTTGGATTGTACTGCATTTGCAAGAGACCTTATCCTGATCCCGAAGATGAGGTAAGAGAATTGGGGGTTAACACTTGGGACTTGTGTCATCTCTGGCCTTTACCTTCATTCTCGTCATATTTGGGACTCTATAGCTGTTGGGGGTTGGGGGTAGGGTGGGTTGGGGGACTGTGAAAGGATTCTCTGTTTATCCCTTCTGATGACTCTAAGGCTGAATCTATAACTGGTACAGATCGCAGTTCTCATTTTTACATCATAAGAATGAAATACTAGGACTTTCCCCAGACTAGGACCTTACTCCTTCCTCTCCCCTTCTGCCTGCCTGCTCCACTTCTCCAAACATTTCTCAAAAAATGACTTTCGATTTCTTGCCTCCCTTGAAGCAAAGAAATGGGATGTACAAATTGGATTCTCTTAAAAATTTCAATTTGAAGTATACAAAAAAAATAAAAATTTAAGGGGAAGCCGGGATGGCTCAGTGGGTTGAGTGCTCACTTTGTAGCCCCGGGGACCAAGAATCGAATCCCGGCCCCAGACCTTGTGGACCCATGTGCTGAACTGGGGAGTGCCCCCAGTTCAGTTCTCACCGGGGTGAAGACCCCGGCCCAGTTCCTGCCCTGTGCAGCCCCACTCCCACCTGTGGACTGAAACCATGTGGAAAAACAAATGATGTGCAACTATGGAGACTGTTTTGGGCCCTCCCCCTTCTCTCTGTCTCTGTCTTTGTATCTCTCTCTGTTAAAAACAATAAAAATAAATCTTTTAAAAAAAAAAAATTTTTAAGAGTTTTTCCTCAGTCCTATACCTTCTCATGTATAACCACTGTTAACATTTTTTAGTGTATTTTTTTACCTTTTTCTGTGCACATAAGTGAGTGAATGTGTTTCACTTTGTTTCCCTTTCTTGAAACAAAAGTAAAAATTCTATACATTTGCTTCTGGATCTTGCATTTTTCACTTATTAGCATATACAAGGTTTGACAATTAAGTTCGCGAACTTGCCACTGTGCACTTATGTTGGCAGCACCGTATAAATAACTCAGTAACGTGTCATAACCTTGGTATATTAGGGTCTCACAGCTGTGTTTGTGTTGATGTGTGGCGATGTCTTGCTGAGTGGTGTTCGTTATTGTCTTTGTGTGTTTTTGTGTGCTGTCTCAAGAATGTCAGTGCTTGAATTAGAGTATTGAACAAACATTAAGTTTCTTGTTGAACTTGGCAAGAGTGGAAGTGAAATCAGGGACATGGTAGTCCAAGTTTATGGGGATAATGCCGTGAAGAAAATAGCAGTGTACAAATGGATTAAACATTTTTCTGAGGGGAGAGAAAGCATCACTGATGAAGAGAGGTCAGGGTGGCCAGTAACGAGCAGAACTGACGAAAACATTGCAGAAATTTATTGAATTGTGCATCAAAATTGTCAGCTGACTGAGAAGCAGAGCAGACCAAGTAAGCATCGATAGAGAAACGAAAATCTTTTTTTTTTTTTTTTTTAAAAACCCTAGTGCAGGGAGGAGAGTAAGTCTCTTGGAGAACGGGATGTGAGAATCATCTAGGGAATTTTTATTTTATTTATTTTTATTTTTGACAGAGAGAGAGAGATAGGGAGACAGAGAGAACTGAACTGGGGGAGCTCCCAGCTCAGCATATGGTTCCGCACGGGCCGGGCTGGGATTCGATCCCCGGTCCCTGGTGCTGCAAAGTGAGCGCTTAACCCACTGAGCCATCCCGGCTTCCCCATCAACAGGAAAATCTTAACTGCAAATCTTGGAATGAGAAAGGTGTGCATAAAAAATGGTCCTGAAGGAGCTCACCTGTGAACAAGAGCAAAGGAGAGTTGAAGTTTGCCAAGACCTTTTGGAGAGGCAAGATGATGTTTTAGGCTGTGTGTTCACTGGTGATGAAACATGGTTGTACCAATATGACCCTGAAACAAAGTGCCAAAATGCACAATGGAAGTCAGACAATTCTCCACAACCAAAAAAATACCATCTGTCAGTACAAATCAAGAGTCAAAATGATACTGCTTTCCTTTTTGGTATCAGAGGGGATTGTTCATTATAAATTTGTACCAACTAGACAGTCAACCAAGTTGACTAACTGGAAGTGCTCAAAAGGCTGCGTGACAAATTTAGATGAAAACAACCTGAACTTTTCACCAATTAAGTCATGGCTCTTGCATCATCACAATGCACCAACTCACACAGCACTCTCTGTGAGGGAGTTTTTGGCCAGGAAATAGCTGTATTGGGACACCATCCCTACTCACCTGATCTGGCTCCCAAGGACTTGTTTCTTTATCCAAACATAAAGGAAATATTGAAAGGAAGACATGTTAATGACATTCAGGACATCAAGGGTAATATGATGACTGATGGCCACTCCAGAAAAAGAGTTCCGAAATTGTTTTGAAGGTTTAGGTGTTGGCGTTGGTGCGTAGCTTCCCAAGGAGAGTACTTCGAAGGTGGCCATAGTGATATTCAGCAGTGAGATATGTAGCACTTTTCTAGGATGAGTCTGTGACCTTCATTGTCAGACCTCCTAGATATCTTCCATGTTACACAATACAGATCTACCTCATTCTAATTACAGCAGAGTATTTCATAATTTGACATGCTATAAATTAGTTACCTGCATGTTACTTATTCATAGGCATTGTATATTTTTTCAGTATTATGAAGAAAGCAGCAGTAAACTTTTTAGAGATTTATTTTATTGTTTGAGAGAAGGTGAGAGAGAGAGAAGGGGGAGGGCCCAGAGCAGTCTCCATAGTTG
>PVKE010047341.1:0-11955 GCA_004027555.1 Craseonycteris thonglongyai | reverse complement strand
AGGTCACACAGCTGATAAAGGGTGAGCAGGGACTCATACCCAAGGCTATCTGCTTTAAAGTCTGAATTTTTAGCTCTTGGAAGCTTTTTTTTTAAAGATTTATTTTTATTGTTTTTGATAGAAAGAGAGACAGAGACAGAGAGAAGGGGGAGGGCCCAGAACAGTCTCCATAGTTGCACATCATTGGTTTTTCCACATACCGGTAGTTTCATTCCACAGGTGGGCGCGGGGCTGCACAGGGCAGGAACTGGGCCAGGGTGTCACCCCAGTGAGAACTGAACTGGGGGCACTCCCTAGTTCAGCATATGGGTCCACATGGGTTGGGCCTGGGATTTGATCCTCAGTCCCCAGGGCTGCAACGTGAGTGCTTAACCCACTGAGCCATCCCGGCTTCCCTCTTGGAAGCTTTTATTCCGTATTTTGGAACTGACATTAAAAACATGGCCTTTTTACAAAAGTGACTCACCCCCCTCCTCAATATCCTTTGTGAACAGTTTTTGAAGAACTATTTAGTCACTCTATTGATGAAACCTGTCCTTTATGCTCAACATGTATTCATTCTCTCAAAACTAGCGACCTGAAAATAGGGATGGCACTTACTTAAGATGCAATAAGTGCATTCCTCACTCTAGAAGCCAAGAATGTTTAACAGATGATTGTATTGTATTTTAGAAAAATTGTCTACTGAGTGTTCACTGGATGCGTGGCACTAATTCTTCAAAGACTAGCAAGAACTTAGATAGTGTGAAAAATTAACTAACTAGTTCAAGTTTTCCTATGCATAATTAAAGTAAAATTTTACTAATTCTTTTTGTGCTAAAATAAAAAGCCCAATATATTGCAGAAAGTTGTTAAAACTGACTTATGTATGAAACTAAATATATATGATTTGTTTTTTTTGCAAATATTTTGATTTATATTTAAATATATATTGTTTGTATTTGAAATTACATGGTTATATCTCTATTAAATTGAAGCTGGCTCAGCGGGTTAAGTGCTCACTTTGCAGCCCTGGGGACCAAGGATCGAACCCTAGCCCCAGTTCATGTGGACCTATAATGTGAACTGGGGTGTGCTTCCCATATGGGAGGCCCCCAGTTTCTTTTTAATTTGGATTTTCCACAGTGGCTAGTTCCATGCCTTACACATAGTAGGTGCCTAATAAATATGCCCTGAGTTGGAAATATTTTTTCCCACTTACTTGAATATAATAAAGCAATCGCAAGAGAAGACCATGCCTCACAGAGACATTTATAGTGCAGTGATGGTTTCTCCTAGAAAAAAAGAAATGACTACAAAGACATAGAATAACTGAGACATTTAGTTACTAAACATTAGACCTTCCATAAAGGAAATATGCTGCATCAGTCAGTGGGATAGAGAGAGAGAGAGACAGACAGACAGACTGAGATTGAGATTTATTATAGAAATTGGCTCACACAATTATGGAGGCTGAGAAGTCTTATGATTGGTGTGTCTGCAAGCTGGAAAACCAGGAAAGCCAGTAAACATTCAGTGGAGTCCAAGGCATGGGATGACCAGGGGCTGAAGAAATGGGTGTCCCCAGCTCAAGCAGTGATATGTGAATTTGTCTTTCCCCTACCTTTTTGTTAGAATTGGATCCTCAAGGAATGATGCCCATCAGCATTGGCGAGGGCCATCCACTTTACTCAGTTACCCATTCAAATGCTAATCTTTTCTAGAAACAGCCTCACAGACACACCTAGAAATAATGTTATACCAGCTGTCTGGGCATCCCCTTAACCTAGTCAAATGACACAAGTAACTATCACATTTGAAAATAGGCACTATAACTTTATTATGAACAATTCCCCAATTCCTCTCTCATTCACTTTGATATTCAAATATCAAGTAGAGTGCACTTTGGTATCTGATCACTTCTCATCACCCTGCCAGGGCTGCCCAATCCTAACTGCCTTCATCTCTCCCTGGATTCCTGGAAGAACTCCCGAATTATCGCCCAGCTTCCACCTCTGCCTTCCATAATCTATACTGCACGGGGCATGCCGAGCTTCTTTCAAACAAGTTAGATCGTGGCACTCCTTTCCTTTAAGGTCTCCCTGAGCAGATGGCTTGTCAGAGTCTCAGGCCCTGCTCTGAGCTCCGTCTCTGAGCTCTGTCATCATCTACCAAACTCCTCACGTAGAGTTCCAGCTCTCACCTTCCTCAGTCACACCAAGCTCGCTTTTGCACTGGGCTTTTTCACCTGCTGTTTCTTCTGCCTAGATCTCTCTTCCCCTAAACAGCTGGGCGATTCACTCTTTTCTTTCTTTTTTTAATTGTTAAATTCATTGGGATGATATTGGTTGGTTACAATTACATAGGTTCCAGGTGTATAACTCTACATTACATCATCTATGCATTGTATTATGTGCTCACCACCCAGAGTCAGCTCTCCCTCCATCACCACCTATCTGGTGCCCCCTGCCAACTCTGCTCTTTCACCCACCTTCCCCTTTGCCCTCAGGTAACCGCTAAACTATTGACTGTGTCTGTGAGTTTTTGCTTCTTTGTTACTTTCAGTTTTATATTCCACTTGTAAGTGAGGTCATATGTTAATAAGTCAAACTGAAAGAATCACTCTTTTATTTTCTGCTCTCTCTCCTTCCCCACTGTTGACTCATGAGTAACGCCTTTCCTGACCACCCTATATAAAATCATACTTCCTCATTCTTTATATTTCCCTATTTCCTTAACCTGCTTTTTAAAACCTCCATAACACATTTCACCATCTAACATTCTATTTATTTACATGTTTATTTGGTTCCTGTCTGTTACTCCACCTCCCTTGAAGAACATAAGCTCTATGAGGGCCCCGATTTACTTTGTTTTGTTTCCTGATGTATATCCAGTACCTGGCATATAGTAGGTATTCAATAAACATTTGTTTAGTAAAGAAATGTTACTTTTTATGAAGGTAAAAATTAATACTTATTATAGAGAGTGTGAAAATACAGAAAGATGCAAAGAAAGAACATGCTTCCCTAAAGAGATGTCTACTGATAGAATTTTACTGTATTTCTTCTAGACTTTTCTAAGAATATAAATGTTTGTGAAATCATAACTATTCTTTAAATAAAGTTTACATTCAGCTTTTAAATATATGTTGTGAACATTTTCACACTGTGTATGATCCAATTTTGTTTGTTATTTTCACTGCTAAATTGTAAAATGTTTGGTCCTGTTATGTGTTTCCCAATTATATACACTGTGATAGATACCCATGTAAATAAATTTAATATTAAAATAAAAATTTTTATTCATATGCTATTAAACACTTGAAGTATTTTTAAAAGTCTGTGGTGTTCAAAATAATTTTCTAAAAAATTTTTTTCTAAAAGAACTTTACTGTGTTGACATGTCACTATTTCAGGTGCCAAGATTACTAAATTTGTGCTGGAACACTTTAATATTGTTTTATATTCAGTCCATGGGTTGTTGAAATAGCAACTTGCTTTTGGTTACCTAGAAAAATGTATGTCATTAAAATACTCTTTATATGCAACCCTGGGAACACATCCTCTGCATTATGTATTCATAAAAACTTCATTTTATTTATAGCTTGTCACATAATATGGTATAAGGAAGCACAGTTCTGATACACTTCAATTGAATTTTGCTTCTCTTTTTGACAGATTGGGGAAATATATTTGTAAGAATGAATCAACACACCTTGAACTCTCTACTTTTTGAGCAGGAGGCAGAGAAAAGCACATTAACATTATTCTGTTACTAAAACATCTATGGAAGTAGACATTTTGGAAATTTAATAGCTGTTTGTTTTCTAAATTAGATGCCTGAAATACTTTATGTCAAAACCTGAAGACAGTAACTCTAGAAAGCAGCAAACTCCTAGAAAATATTTTTCAGAGTTGCAGTTTTATAATGTGAATATGGGAAAAAAAAATGTTGTTGCCTTTTCTGGCATCTAATCTTTTGATGCTTAATTCAAAGTAATTCAAAGATTAGTTTTCACAATTGACTGGCATGACAAATTCTGTTTGCCATACAGCTAGAGACAGCACTTGTTTTTGTAGGATGGAATGTATCAGTACAACATTTTTATTTCTCAGCAATATTGACAAACATCCAGTCAGATAAATTAACTTTTCCTCCTCAATGAAGTTATTAATTTATAAATCATTAAGAATGTAAAATGTAGAATGCTAAACTGAGACTAAAGAGGAAATGAGAGATACTCTCATTTAAGATGAATATCCGTGTCAACCTATGAGGATGCATTGAGAACTAATGTGGTCTAAAAATGTAATATCTGTGTGGACCATTTATTATTCCTTGCAATTCTTGGTTCACTAATTAATTCCTGTACTACTCACCTCTCATCTTCCTATCCTGGAAATACATGCTCCTGGTTATTAGGAACTCCAGAGGAGAAAGCAGATGGATTAGTGGAAAGCCATCATTATTACAGAAAAAGAAGAAGAAGAAGAAGAAAAAAAACAAGAACAAAACTGCAAGCACATGCCCTGCCATAAAGAGATTAGACAAAAGCCACCATATTAGTTAATAATATACAGTTATTGTGCATTAACTACATTCTTGATTAAAGGTTGGAGAACTATTTTTGTAGCCTTTTCCGTGCATTTCTCATTTTTTTTCTCTTGATAACAATATTAACTAATAGAAACTAACTAATGGAATCAATTGTTTCTATAGCCACATCTTCTATCAGGAATCTTTTTTTTTTAAATTATATTTTATTGTTCAATTTAATGGGGTGACATTAGTTGGTAACAATTAGGTAGTTTCCAGAAGTACAAGTCCTCATCACATCACCCATGCATCCCATTATGTGTCCACCACCCAGAATCAGCTCCCCCTCCACCACCATATATCTGGTGCCCACTCCCACCTCCCCCCACAACTCTCCCTCCCCCCTTTCTATCAGGAATCTTAGTGCCAGTTAGTTCAGTGTCTCCAGACAATGTCTTTAGCCCTCATCCTTTCTTACAATATAAAGGCAGCCATAATGGTCTGCTCTGTTGAGAACTATTGAGGGAGAAGGTAACAATCTGAGATCAAGGTGGGGATATTTGTGAGGTAAAGGCTGAGGAAAAAGCAAAGCTAAAGAAACCTCAAGTTTAGAACCTAAGTTGAGGGTGTAACAGTTGTAATGTAGACTGAGGCCAGTGTCCAAGGGTCTAATACATAGAAAGATGGAGTGGCAACTTTTGTATGGCAGCATCAGGTTGGATTAGGATCATTAGACAAGGAGCCATCTGTGCCTGATGCTGGGATGGTTAACAGGTGAAATAGAGGTGCAGGGATCAATGTCAGGCAAAAGGACAAGCAGGGGTTAGTTAGGTAGGTTGGCCCTTCCCACTTAATTTCCTCCCAACCATGCTGATTCTGGTGACCATAATTCAGGATGAGGTTCCAGTCCCCTGGAAAATCAAAGCCCTCACACATGCAGGTTAAAGTTCTGTGTGGACACATTGGCTGCACTAGATGGAGGCTTAGATAGGCTACAGTCTGATGATCTTGATAACAATTAAAAAATCTATGCTCAAAGTAAAAACACAGCAGATTTGAGAGTAATAGACTTTTCTGTGGGCAACTCATGTTTCTATTGGTCTGGAGTCTGGGTGGATCTTGACAGAGATTTGTATTGAGGGTAGCTGGGGACACTACTGAATGATACATCCAGAGTCTCAGAGATTCCACTTGTGTTAGGTTGCATAAAATTAACAGAACAAGTACAACTTCCTTTTATTGAATACATTTTATTTTTGAAGCACCATCTATATACCAAGCATTTTACATTTTGCAGACAAGGAAACTGCAGATTAGAGAGATTAAATGTATTACTCACCATATCATGCTAGTAAATGGCAAAGCTGGGAACTGTGTACCAGTTTGTCTGATCCCAATGCCTTCGTATAGTCTGTTGTTTCTGACATTTAACTTTTCTCCTTTAAGGCAACATCTTTGGGTACGTGTGAAAAGCTAGAAACTTCAAGGTAGGAAAGTCTTTCTTTACTAAGCATGGCAGGCATCTTCATCTAGCTCCAAATGCCCGAGGTCCGTTCGCTGTATTCATTATGTCTCTTTTAGCCTCAGTGCCCAGTGCTGGTTGGTGTTCAGCATGTAAGCTTCAACACACCACAGTAGCTGTTCCCTTCCACGACCCCCAGAGGGCAGCCTGCAGCCTGCAGCCACGATCCCCCTAAGCCCTCTAGCGGTCACTAGGAAGTTCCAGGCTTTACTCGGGGGAATAATGTTCCTAGGAACATTCTCAAGGCCCTGCGGATGTTGCCCAGGGAAGCAAGGCTGTGTGACACCACCTAGAGTCACTTTCAGAGCTTCCCTTTAGGTGCCTGAAGCATGTCTACCATCCCTGCCCCAACTCAAGATGACTTCTCAAACCTGCCACGTCTGTTCTTTCGGATGCTACAGGATAGATGCTATCACTAAATTTCAGGAAGAATCAAATACAGGTATCTAGAGGATGAGGCAGCAACTCCAAAATTATTTTTGAATGCCCCTCAAAATGCACAGGGTGGTTTATTTAAATTGACTCCCAGAAGCAGCTTTGGATACCTTAGACTTACCCAAGGTAAATATTTAAATAGCTCTAATGACAATCTTAGATTATATAGGACAGTATAATTATGATTTTCTGGGATGTTTTTGGTTATATTTATAAAGTATATTTAAATAACATTGACACACTTTACATAGTCGAATGCATTTTTTGGTGATTTTCAACCATGATGACATAGTATAGTAGTTGTTTCCTTATCAATTTAATATAACAACTAGGTTATTATTATTGGAGTCTGTATTTAAATATACAGTAGACTCTCAGTTAATTGACACTCCTGGGGATTGGTAGCTGCTGAATGAATGTAAGTAGATTCTCAGTTAATGGGCACCCATGCTGGATAAATGTAATATTATTTCTTCAATTGTTTTGCTAGTTGCTTGAGAGTGCTGGTTGCCTGTGTTCCAGTTAACAGAGAGTCTACTGTCCATATACTTTGACTTGTGTATTTTGGTTGTCATGTATATTTGGTTGTACAGATAACAAGTCTGTCTATTTCATTGCCACCACTGGAGTGTACTGATAGTGTTTTATTATTTAAAAATCGACCAATTTATTTTTTAAAAAATAGCTGCTACTTAAAAAAATTGCAATAAAATAGGAAGTAAAATTTCCGTTAGGCGTATTCTGTTAAAAACCACCCTGTTATTCACTTAACTATTATATTATAAACAAATCAAAGCAAATTTGATTTCTTGAGAAAATATTTACAGGGTGACTCAATACAGCGTTAAGTGCTGTAAAAGATGCCAATAGGACTAGGACATGATTCCTATCCTAAAGTTCAGGGGGAGAAGTAAAGGCATGTATTCAAAATAACTTTTTAAAAAGACCCAACAGTGAAATTTCCTCATTTTAGCAAAGCAAAGTGACAACCACAGAAATAAACGTTTAAAAAGAGTGAAAATGGACAAGTTGAGTGGTGCTGGCAGTGTTGCCCATCGTCTCTGTCAGTGCCTGGAGTAAGCGTGACAGGAAACACTGGAATCTGTGGTTCCCGTGGTTTGTCTCTGTTCTGGGGGCCTACTGGGCTAGTGTGATTCTAATTTTTAAAGATATGCATGTATGCATTTTTCATATAAAATGGACCCTAAAAAAAGCCAGCCAACTACTTCATCTGGTGCTCAACCAAAGAAACAAGAATCTGTTCGGATGCTGGAGGTAAAACTGTCTATTGTGAACCAACTCATGGTCTCCGGTGGAGTGCCTATCAAAGGACTTTTCCAGGGTAATTATTCATGATTTTATTTCTGAGTTTAGAATCGTAGAGGTACGACTTTATTGTAAGATAAGTATTAGAAAAGGGAGGTGCTTGGGCCCAGGTTAGGTAGTTTGACTTTACTTTGCCATTCAGTAGGATGCTGTTATAGATTTCTGAATAAGGAGGTCAGAACATGGTTTTGGAAGATTGATTTGGTAATAATTCTAGATGAACTGGTAGGTGGAAAAACCTGAGGCCAAGAGACAATTAAGAACCTATTTTAGGGGAAGCCGGGCTGGCTCAACAGGCTGCGCACTTGCGTCGCAGACCTGGGCTCCAAGAATCAAGTCCCAGTCTGGCCCTGGCTCCTGTGGACCCATAAGTTGAACTAGGGTGTGCTTCCCAGCCCAGTTCGGTTCCCACCGGGGCAAGCTTCCCATGTGAGAGGCCCCTGGTTTGGTTCCTGCCCAGGGCGTGTCTCCCATGTGGGATGTCTCCTGCCCAGTTTCCTGCCCTGCCTGGGCCCACACTCACCTGTGTGGAATGAAACCATGTCAAAAACTGACGACATACAACTGTGGAGACTGTTTTGGGCCCTCCTTCTGTCTGCCTCTCTCTGTCTTGCTCTCTCTCTGTCAAAAACAATAAAATAAATCACACACACACAAAAAATAATAAAAGAAGAACTATTATGACCATAGAGTTGAGTAAAAAGTAATGATTGTCAGACCTAGGGTGGAGGTAGAATAAGTTAACCTTTTTCTGACTAAGATGGATTAAATGACAGGTTTTAAGTTTAGGTGTCCATGAGATTGGTGGTTTCTTTAACCAGAATTAGGGAAATCAGATAAGATCTGGTTTTGATTATGAAGATGAGTGTGATTGTTAGGTGGAATGTGAGCTGACTATGGGATATCCGGGTAGAGATGTTCAGCAATGTGTTGGAACCACAGGAAAGAATTCTTAGAACGTTTGGTTTGGGGTACATTCTGTTTAGGAATAGTAGTTGAAATCAAAAGAGTAGACAACATGGCTATTAGAGATCAATTTTGTAGAAAGCAGGGAAAAGACGAAGTATAGGTTCTTGGGTATTACCTACCTCTAGAGACCAGATGAAGAAAAGCAAGAAGCCACTAAGGAAGGGGAAAAAACAAAGGAACATTTGGAAAATAATATCTAGGGAAAGCCAATTTTAAAAGGAGAGGTGACATTAAATGTTGCTAAACATTTAAGGACTATATAGAAAATAATAAACTAATTTTGAAGGCAGGAGGAAGAGAATAAAATAATAGGAAATATGAGAATATAATTAAAAATATAGTAGGGGGTATGGGATAATTTCAGGATGAAGTGGGGTAGCAAATGATTTTAAGTGTTACTGAAATTTCAAGGAAGGGTGGGTATTGAATTGGAGAGATGGAGTTTCAGTTTCAAAGTTATGATATGTAGTCTATCCGAGGATTTTTTGTTATGATTGATAAAGCTATAATAATTAGCTCATGTTTAGTCACACAGTTCATTTTGTATTATATATGCTCAAAATAACAAAAGTATAGGAAACTGGAATTTTCCCAAAAATGACTACCAAAATTGTCATTGATGACCTTCTAAGAGAGTGTGGGCCAAAGTCAGATCGCGAGCCAAGGAATGAATTGGAGTTGAAAAAAATATAGATTTTGCTATTGAGAAATTTAGTGATAAGGACAAGGAGAGAGAAGGATATGGTGAAAAGGCTCGTAAGACCTGGATGACAGCTCACCCCAGCCTGATGGTGTCATTGCAGCATTTGGATGACTTTTCAGTTAGTCTGTTGTGTATTCGTTCAGGCTTTTTCTGTGTACATGCTATTTGTAACCACTCAATGTGCCACAGATTTCGTCCATGTACAGTGAAAAATGAGTCGGAGAATAGACAGCATTTGGCTGCCTTGTGAAACTAGAAATACACAGAAAGTACATTTAGTGCCTAGACTGAGTGGAGAGTTCCTACAAGAGTTTAATCTAAGAAGATGATGTCCGTGACTCTTTAATAGGTTCTTAGGTATCTTTAAGGATTTTCCGGTCTGTGAAAGAGTGTGGTCCTGTGCCCTAGGCCCAGAAGTCTTTGAATAGCAGGGCGGGAGGTGTGGACGCTTTTGTGGCAGAGAGCTTTCTCGTTTCAGGCCTGTGAGAGTGGGGTTGTACCACAATGCCAGTTCTTCCTGAGTGCTCAGGCTTATTCGTGAGATCTGACTTTCTCAACTGAGCACTATTTTCCATTAGGTCTATTCAGGCACTTACGACATTTTTTGATCATAGAGGATTAGTTATAGCTTTTAGAGCATGTTAGGTTTAATGAGGTAGGAAACATGGTTATACTTAAGGGAACAAGTCAGACAAAGTATTAATAGGAGGAAAATGTGTTGCTAGTCTTTGCCTCAAACAAATCAACTAATGTGAGCACAGCACCCTATGCTGAGATGAGGAGTTAAGTATGGTAGTAGTAGTAGTACTTGCCACCTGAGTTTTTTAATGTAAAGTTCGTAACTTCCTCAATACCTAGGTATCATCTCTACATTGCCTCTTCCAGAAAATGCTGTATTCCTCTTCTCTCAAATTCCCTAGCTGATGGAGGCCCAGGATACAGAACTTTCTGTGCTAAACCTGGGACATTTTTGGGCACACGGGGACGAGTCGGTGACCCCTATTTGAAGAAGGCTATGTGACTATACACATCTTTCCATCCTGCAGTAGTCTCCCAATCTCCTGATCAAACGTCCTCATTTGATAATGATTTAAACACCTGCTTTAATCCTTTCCATCACTACACCTGGTTAAATGAGAAAATTCATCCAGTCTCTGATTCTTTAAGTTTCTTGATATTTTCCTTTAAAATCTTTCTCACCCTTCTTCCCAAACATAGCTACCAATTCTCGTGGTCAAGTCTAAATTTTGTCATTATGAATAACTTTACTACCCTCAGAATCTCAATTTGTAACATACCAGTCACCAACTACCAGTCCTCTTTTTTCAGCTCGCTGCTTATGTGATAATTGTTTGATCACAATGGGGCTTCCAATCTATTGATTACCACCATTTTTAGTGTTCACCCATTCCAGTCTATCCTCACTTCATCCTTATCCAGATTAGATTCCATTGTCCAATTACTTGCAAACAGCCTCAGGTCCTTTGCCTCCATTTCTGCCTTATTCTAATGGGAGAAGACCAAAACTGGTTACTCTCTAGTGTTTCAGAGGTTAGTATAGGTTAGTGGTTTTAAGGGTGTGGTCTCTGGATCTATACTCCTTTAACACTGGCTTCAACATTTAGTATAGTAGCTAGTGGTCTTGGATAAATTGCTAAACAGCTCTGTGCCTCAGTTTCCTCATGTGTACCTATCTCATGGGATTGTTGTGAGTGCAAAGGTATTAATAAAAGTTAAATGCTTAGAACAGTGCCTGGCACACAATAAACACTCAGTAAATGTCTTCCAAGCTTGCAGCTGATGCTGTAAAAACCCCTCACTCTTCTGACTGACCTCTTCTGCACTTCGTGACTGTGTGTCTCAGTCACTGAAATTCAGTCAGCCACAATTCCCAGTTTCTTCCTCCCTCCCTTCCTCCCTTCCTCCCTTCCTCTCTTCTTCCCTTTGTCCCTTCCTTCCCATTTATTTTATTGTTTGAGAGAAGATGAGAGAGAGAGAGAGAGAGACAGAATGGGCCCAGAGCAGTCTCCATAGTTGTACATGATTAGTTGTGACACAGTTTCATTCCACACAGGTGGATGTGGGGCCACGTGGGGTGGGAACTGAACGCCCCCCCCCCCATGGGAGGGAAGAACCTTCACCATCATTCCAGCAGTTACCATTTTTGCTGCAGTTCATCATGTGAGTTTGTAGGGGCTGCAGTTGGGATTCAATCCCTGAACCTTTTGGTTGCTAGGCAAGTGGTCAACCTGTTGAGCTATCCCGGTGTCCCCAGTTCCCAGGTTCTTTTTTTTTTTTTTTTTTATCTTTTCACATTTATAGAGAGAAATTATCTTTTTGTCTTCAGTGCATAGTTATTTCTATTTTACTTTTTGACAGATAGAGAGAGAGACAGAGACAGAGACAGCTAGAGAACCAAACTGTGGGAACTCCGCAGTTCAGCATGTGGGTCCTGCCTGGGCCGGAGCCGGGACTCGATCCTCGG
>PVKE010047340.1:0-11956 GCA_004027555.1 Craseonycteris thonglongyai | reverse complement strand
TCTGTCCTTTCATTGGTAATATTTGCAACAGCTCCTCTTTTACTGTGAAGTTACTAAATACCATTCTCACCATAACTGCCAACTGTGCGGTGTCTGATATATCTGTTGACTCGTCAAATTGCAGAGAGAAGCAGTCACATATTTCCAAGTCAGTCTTTAACTGGGTTTGCAAGTCTTTTGAAATTGCGTGTATTCTTCTTGTGACTGTGTTATTTGACAACTGTAGGTCTTGTATCGCCGACATATTCTCACGCTTGTTAGAATATTCCTCAAACAAATAATCGGCAGCAGTCAGAAATGCTTCTTTTAACAATTCACCATCCTGGAAAGGTTTTTTCTTCTTTGCGAGCATGTGAGAAATTTTGAAAGAAGCAATGGTTGCCTTTTTAGATTTTTCCACATGTCTAGTGAAAACAGTCTGTTGAGTAGTTAAACTTCATTTTAGTTGATTTATTCTTTTCTTTCTTCAGATTTAAGTGGATAATTCGTATCAAAAGTGGTATGACTTGTCTGAAAGTGACGTTCAACATTACGTTTTTTCGGCACTGCAATACTACCACACAACAGGCAAACGCATTTACCTTTTCAATTAATGAAACAATATGATTCCTCCCAGTCTGTGTTAAAATTATAGGTTCGTTTTCTCTTATTTGGTCCACTCATTTTAGGACTAAAAAAATAAACATAAAAATAGCTATAGAACTACAATATTATATCAAATTGCCACCATAATAATAGATTACCTACCTCGCTTTTAGTTCATTTAAAATCGAATATATCAAAACACTGTGATCCTAGCTAACCGTCACGACCCGATCAGTCCAGCAACCGCAATCAAAATGGCAACTTGGCGTCTCCCGGTTGGGTGGAGGAGAGTGTAAAGAGCGCAGCGGCTACACAAGACGCGACATGTACAAAGGCGAAAGCTAGGGAAAAACTTCTACATACGATATCGCAAACATACCAACAAATATAATAAACCTGTATAGATACTCAAACAATATTTTAAAATTCTAACAAATGTATAAAAATAAATTATAGTTTTACTTAGTGTTTATGAAAAACTTCTGACGCAGTCAAATAATGGTGGGTGCACAGAAATCAGGCCGTGGGTGCCATGGCGCCCGCAGGCACGGGGTTGGGAATCCCTGCCCTAGAATCTAATTAATGCAATTATTTAGGAAAATTTTCAGTGGCAAGTGTTAATGATGAGATACATTCATGGATAGGCATGTGTATTCAGGAGCTGGTTATAAACAAAAAGCATGCTAAATATGTACAGATGCCTTCTTAATACAAAATTATTCACACTATGGTTTAGATTCTGCTAAACCTTTCTAAACTTAAAATGTTTCCACATTTGCGAGGGGTTTACTCACTAAGAAAGGCAAACGCCATCTCAAGAACACTTAATGATCAGAAGTGTTTTTTTTTGTTTTTGTTTTTTTTAATATTTTATAGAGTATAGAGTATATTTATAGAGTAATTGTTTTATCTTCAGTGCATATTTATTTCTATTTTACTTTTGACAGAGAGAGAGAGAGACAGAGACAGAGACAGTTAGAGAACCAAACTGTGGGAACTCCCCAGTTCAGCATGTGGGTCCTGCCTGGGCCGGAGCCGGGATTCGATCCTCGGTCCTCGTGGCCTCAAAGCGAGCGCTTAACCCGCTGAGCCGTCCCGGCTTTTCCCGATCAGAAGTTTTTGACTCTGCTTGGCAACAGTGACCAACAGCAACTTTTGCCATTGTCCTAACTACCTAATTACTCTTTCACATGTGGCCACTCGAAATCTCTAAAGACTGAAAACTTTCCAAACTCAGACTATCTTAGTTTGTTCAGTCTGCTGTAACAAAATACAATAAACTGGGTGGCTTAGAAACAACAAACATTTATTTCTCAGCTTTGGAGGCTGGGAAATGTGGACAAAAAGGGTGTTCTATGGAAAGTAACCTCACAAAGTGATCTAATTATAAATCCCAAAGTGGCTGGTCATGGTGAGTAGTCACACCCCAGGTATATAACTTTTTTAGGAAAAGGCTTATCTTTACCTTAAGCAAACCCCACTGTTTTGTGCATCTAGTTTAATACACCTTAAGCAAACCCCACTCTTCTGTGCATCTAGTTTAGCGTACCTTTGAAATTTGCATACCCACCCTAAAGACAGGACATAATCTTATTAACTATCCTATAATCCAGTCCCCACTTGCTTTCTCCCACCTTCATGTAATCCTTCTTAAATCCCTTCTTTAATTTCAAATGCATAAAAGTACTGCAAAACTGTCATTCTCTAAAGCATTTGAAATCTTTTTTGTTCTCTCTTCTTTTTTTTTTTTCTTTCATCTTTGTTTAAAGCGTTTATTGAGCCAAACTGATGACATGCCGAGAAGCAAGACATCGAATGTGGGGAGGCCGTTGTTATCTTCTATCTCAAATAAATTCTTATTAAAGTTCACTACAGGTTGGATGTTTCTTAGAATACATAGAAGTCCAAGATCAAGGCACTGGCAGAATCAATGTCTGGGAAGGGCATGATTCTTAGATGGCTTTTTGCTGTAAGCTTGTTATGGCATGAAGGGAGAAGCCCATAGGAGCAAGTTTTCTGGCACAAGGCACCTGGTCCTCTACCCCCACAGAAACACCTGGGGCTGGAGCGGCATGCACGAAGCTGGGAACCTCGGGCAAGATTGTGATTGATGAAGGAAAAACCCTACTGCTTGTTTCCTTGGCATGGTGGCAGAGGAAGATGGCAATCAGCCAGCCTAAGACAGGGTTTTGGCTGAAAAGTTGAATTCATCTGGGGCAGTAGGGTTCTCTTCGATCACAAGGGGGATTGGCCAAGGAGGTGGTGTTGCATCCACCTGCATTCCCCACAGGGACAGGAAACTCTGGGTGCAGCCTGAGACTTGTGTGGTTTGGTAGAGGATGATGGAATTACTTTTCTTTGGGTGTTTAGAAGTTATGTAGCTTTTAAATAAAGACTCCCTTCCTTTTGGGCCAAAGCCTCTGTCTCTCATATGGGCAGTGGGCAGCAGGAGTCCCAGTATTCCTGTTTGATACCAAGCTTACTTGGTGGAAGGGAGAAGGTACTTTCTGGGGCCTCTGGATGATATATTAGGTGCTATAAAGGCACTAATCCTATTCCTCAGGGATTAGACCCCACCTCCTAATACCACCACTTTGGGAATTAGGATTTCAACATAGGCATTTGGGGAGGGTGGAGATGGGACAAAATACATTCAGATAATAGCACAAACAAAAAGTGGTGGCAGAGCCAAGAATTGAAACTTCAGATATTTAACTTCAAAGCCTGTTTTTTAATATTCCAGTATAACAGGGGTGGCCAACAAGTTGATCCCGGTCGACTGGTCAATCGCGAGGCCAATTTTGGGCAATCATCGATCGCTCGCAATGTCTGGGGTGAAATTCCATGTACCATGGACTTTGAAGTGATTGTAGAATACAAAACTTTCTAGCAATGGTTTAATGCATTCTGGGAATTTGCCAAGGTCATAAATTCCTAGAATTCTGACAGCCTGACACTGTGATCTCCGCCCACCCAGACAATACATTTTGACTTATGTGTTACACTTGTCACCGGACGCAACGCGTGAACACAACAGTTATGACTTGACTCATCGAAGAACACAGTTAGCTTGAATATTTGGTAGTGTCATACGGTAGCTTCTTTTCTTTTGTATTAACAGTATTATTATCAAGCAATATTATTTATCCTCAGTGACCACGTTGAGTTTCAATTTTTCTTCTGTTTAAAATGTAAATACCTTTTCTTTGTTTTTAAATTAAATTGCTTTTCTTACCTACAGTATCTATTTACTTGGTAAGTGAGCATTCTTGGCAACAGATCTCTAAACTGCGGTCATTACACTGAGAGAAAAATAAGGGATAGTATTACAAATATATTAGGAATAACAATCATTCTATTTAAATTAAGAAGTCAGTATTGTAAACCATAATAAATATATTGTCACTTTAACATACTTCTTGTAAATTTGAATATACCTATATTGGATTTTAATATACTTGTATTGTTGTCCCTGATCTTAATATGCAGTATTGTTATTATTTCTCTCAATGTAACGGAGATAATCGCCGCAGTTCATGAGTTTTTGAATTTTCTAGGAAAATATTTAATTCAATATTTATTCTTTAAATTGTCATATTTCTTTGCATTCTAGTATACCCATTGTAGGACAGTGAAAATTTACTGGTGCAGTAGAAAAAAAGGTGTCCTTGACCAACGCAGCTGGGCCAGCTCAGCAACAGGATGTCTTATCAAAAAGTAACAGAATGTTCAAGGATGAGGGCTGTTGCTCTTAGCTAATGCGTGCAACTGCAAGGCTAAAACTCTGCGTGACTCAATAGGATTGCGCACTCGGCACCCCTCCCCTGTTTTAAATTATGTATAAAAAGGCAAACTTAGTGTAAGTCAGGGCTTGTTGCTCTCGGATAAACCCGGGGCGGCAGCCCAGATTCGAATCTGCTAATAAAATTTCCCTCACCAATTGGCAGAAGAGGGTCTGATTCCACCAAATTCCTTGTGTCATGGTCGTCTGTCTCGCGGGTGGTCTCATTCGGCACAACATTTGGAGGCCCCAGCGAGATCCGCCCGTTACGGGGGGTTAGAGTCCCCCTAGTAGACAGACACCTGACCTCAATTCGGCTAATGGTTCCTGCACGGCGCCGGTAAGTCAGGATTACTTTCTGTTCTTTGTTTCTGGTTGCTCGCGAGCTTTTGGAGGTCTAGGAATGGTGAGACGTCGCCTTAAGTTCCTGACCCGACTCGGGAGGGGGACGCCCCGACCGGAGTCTTAGTTCTGTTTCAGTGTGTGTGTGCGGCTAAAAGTATAATTTGGTATGTATGGCTATTACTTCTAGGAACGGCTTTGTTTATTGGTCTCTTGGTCGCTATCTGTGAACTCTGTCGCAACCCTCGTCTGGTCCCGGGGGGACAATTATTATGCCCCTGCTGGGACCTCGAACGGCAGTAGGATCTTTTCTCCAGAGTCTCTCTCGCTCCCGCGATCGCGCTTGCATAGGGGTTGTTGTTTTTGTCATTTGTTTGTTAACCGTCCTCTCCCTCTTGGCCAAGATGGGACAGGGCAGTTCCAAGGGCCCATTGAGCCCCCTTAAATGTCTAATTAGGAACTTTTCGGATTTTCAGACCAGAGCAGGGGGGTATGGGACAACTGTAAATGCCTATGACTTAAAAAAATTTTGTGAATTGGAGTGGCCCACCTTCGGGGTCGGCTGGCCGGACGCGGGTACCTTGAACATGGGCCCGGCGGGGGCAATGAGAGCTGTATGTTATGGGAATCCCAGCCATCCAGACCAAATACCGTATATCGACACTTGGGTTAACATTCTTGTTGATAAGCCCTCCTATTTAAAAGATTGTGGTTGTCTCCCTGGGAAAAACCGGGGAAAAAAAAGGCCAAAATTTTTGTAGCCAGGGGTGCCCAGAGGGAGCCTAAGAAGCCCCCAGTTCTTCCTTCGGCCCCGGAGAGCCCTAGACAGGGTAGAAGAAAAGGGGCGCCCCCTCCGTACCGGGCCCCGGTGGGGTCTGCCAGGCCAGCCCAGGGGGCCGGGGCAGGGGCGGATGGGGGGCAGAACCCCCCGGCGCCGCCCGCCGCCCAGCGACCCCCCGCGCACACACGCACGTGGCGGGGCGCGCCGGTGCCCGAGAGATCCCAGCCAGACTCCACGGTAACCAGCCCTCACCACACAAAGAGTGGAGCTGAGTTTGGGCACCTGGGGAAGCCCAGGCGACAGGGTTGTACCCCTTGAAAAAAACAAAAAAAAGAGATGGGGCGGGGCGCCAGCTTCGTGCCTATATGCCTTTTACCACCTCTGACCTCTATAACTGGAAGAATCAGAACCCCCCCTTTCTCTGAAGACCCGGAGGGGGTGATTACTTTGCTGAAATCGGTATTTTATACCCACCAACCCACTTGGGACGATTGCCAGCAGCTCCTCCGAATCCTTTTCACCACTGAGGAGCGGGAACGAATTAAGACGGAAGGAAAAAAGCAGGTTCGGGATCATAGGGGAGAGATTAGCACCAACGAGAGAGAGATTGAGGAGCAGTTTTCCTCGTCCCATCCCAGTGGGACCCCAACTCCCAGAGGGGAGAGGAAGCACTTAACCAGTATCGCCAGGTCCTACTCAGGGGACTAAGGGCTGCAGCGAGGAAACCTACCAACCTCACTAAGGTGACAGAGGTTAGGCAAGGTCCGACTGAAAGCCCTACAGCATATCTTGAGAGGGTGCTCCAGGCCTATCGAACCTGGACACCCATAGATCCAAGGGCACTGGAAAATCAGCCCACAGTAGTCCTCCAGTTTGTATCCCAGGCAGCCCCCGATATTAAAAAAAAATTACAAAAGCTGGACGGGTTTCAGGGAAAGTCTCTCTCTGAGTTGGTAGCAGTAGCCCAGAAGGTGTTTGATCAGGGGGAGGACCCAGTTAAAACTACCCAAGAGCTCACTCAAAAGATGGCAAAGGTCCTCCTAGCCCGGGAAGACAAAACCCAAAAGGGGTGGCAAAGGGAGTCTTAACACAATCTCTGGGACCCTGGAGGAGGCCTGTAGCCTACTTATCCAAGAGGTTGGATTCCGTAGCGGCCGGCTGGCCAGGATGCCTGCGAGCCATCGCTGCGGCCGCTCTTCTAGTAAAGGAAGCCACCAAGCTCACTTTCGGCCAAAACTTGGAGGTGACCTCCTCCCACAACCTAAAAGGACTGCTTCGATCTCCTCCTGATTGGTGGATGACCAACACCCGTGTCACTCAATACCAGGTACTCTTGCTTGACCCCCCTCGTATAAGCTTCAGACAGACATCCGCTCTCAACCCGGCTACTATGTTGCCTGAGACGGACGACTCTTTGCCCCTGCACCACTGTGGAGATCTTCTAGACACCTTGACCTTCGCTCGACTGGACTTGACGGATCAACCCATCCCCAGAGCAGAGGTAACTCTCTTCACAGATAAAAGCAGCTTTGTAGAAAATAAAAAAAGACATACGGGGGCCGCAGTCATCTCCCCGGACTCAGTCATTTGGGCAGGAGCCCTACCAAAGGGCACCTCAGCACAAAAGGCCGAACTGGTAGCCCTCACCAAAGCCCTTCGGTGGGCAGAAGGTAAGACTGTAAACATCTACACAGACAGCAGGTATGCCTTCGCTACTCTCCATGTCCATGGAGCCTTATATAAGGAAAGGGGATTACTCACAGCGGGAGGCAAGGCTATCAAGCATGCGACAAAAATATTAAACCTCCTGGCTGCAGTGTGGAAACCTAAGAGGGTGGCTGTTATTCATTGCCGAGGCCATCAGAAGGGTAACTCCCTCGAGGCGAGGGAAAACCAATTCGCTGATCAGACTGCTAAGGCTGCGGCCAGGGGGGCAGAGGTCATGGTTGTCAAGGATCAGCCCCACTACGACTGGCTCGCAAAAGCCCCTCAATACTCACAAAAAAAAATGGCGCTAGGGCAAAAGTTGAGGGAAAACCGCGCCTCGGGGGGATGGTATCTCCTGCCAGATGGCCGAACCCTCCTCCCAAAAGCAGTGGGGAGGCAGGTGATAGAGCAAACCCACCACGCCACCCACCTGGGAGAAAACAAGCTGGCAGAACTGATCAGAAAGCATTACTTGCTATGCGGTATCTACAAAATAGCTAAAAATGTTGTAAGGCGATGTAAAGCTTGTGCCAGGGTAAATGCCAGCCCCTCTCCTTTGGTCCGTAAAAAAGGGATACGAAAGAGAGGAGAACACCCCGGGTAACATTGGGAAGTGGACTTCACAGAAATGACTCCAGCAAGAGGAGGTTACCGTTATCTGCTCGTTTTTATCGACACCTTCTCTGGCTGGGCTGAGGCTTTCCCGACGAAGGGGGAGACTGCACAAGTTGTAACAAAGCATTTAGTTAATGACATCATCCCCAAATTCGGCTTACCCGTCCAGCTAGGGTCAGATAATGGGCCAACATTCATAGCCAAACTTACTCAGTTGTTGGCCTCGACCCTCCAAATAACTTGGAAGCTCCATTGTGCTTACCGACCCCAGAGCTCAGGACAGGTAGAAAGGCTAAATAAAACCTTAAAAAAACCATCATTAAAATAAAACTAGAGACCGGTGGCGACTGGGTAAGTTTGCTTCCCCAAGCCCTCCTTAGGGTACGGTGCACCCCAGGTACAAAAGGATTCACCCCTTTTGAGGTACTATATGGGCTCAAACCCCCGATAGTGCCTCGGGTAAGACTAGAACACTTGGCTAACATCAAACAGCAAACTTTGCTTAAGTCTTTACAGGCCTTACAGCTAACCTGAACCCAAGCCCGCGCTGCCATAGCTGAGGTCCGCCCGGACCCTGGTCCCGAGGAGAGGAGGTCGCTCTTCGCACCCGGGGACCTGGTCTATGTTAAAAAGGTCAGCACTGCACAGCTGACCCCTAGGTGGGATGGACCCTTCCAGATCGTCGTCAGCACGCCCACAGCCGCCCGGGTTGCAGGAAAGACTTCCTGGATTCACCACTCCAGATTGAAAAAAGCACCTGACCCAAGAGACCAAGGGACATGGTGAATCTCGCCCTCCTCAGACCCGTTAAAGGTCAAGCTGACTTGGTCAGATGGACAATCTTAGCTCTGTTTCTGTTCCCCTCCTCGTGTTTAGGTATAACCCACTCCCTCCTAAAAACTTTAGACTCAGTATTCTCTCTCCTGAATAACTCGCACCCAGAGAGTATGGACGAGTGCTGGCTATGTCTAGAGCCAGCCCCACCATACTATGTAGGTATTGCTGCCAACATGTCTCTAGAAAACTCCACTGACCAGGTCAGAAACCGGTCCCTGTCAGATAAAAAAAAAAAACATATTAGCCCTTGCTTTCAAAATTCAAGTCACTTAACTCTAGGGGACCTATAAGGGGAGGGGACTTGCTTTATAGGGGGAAATTATTCAGTAGATCTCTCCCCCTATAAGTCTAGCTGTGCCTCTAAGATCCACCTTGAGGGAAACAAAATATTAATAGCCCCAGAGGGAACTTGGTTTGCTTGTACCTCGGGACTTGCCCGTTGTGTACCCCCCACCAGGAAGCCTAAACTTTGTATCCTGACCTACATAATCCCGCAAGTTTTTATATATTCAGGGTCATCAGAAATGGAGCACTTCCTGGCCCCGGATCCACATGTCAGGCTCCAAAAGAGGACCCCCTTATTAGTTCCCCTACTAGTGGGGCTCGGTATTGCAGGGTAAGCGGCAGTTAGTGCCGCCACCCTAACCACCAGTCAGGTTAACATTCAAAAACTTTCTATCCAATTCTCTAAAAATATCAGGATAATACAAGACCAAGCAAGCCATTTAGAGATGGCCCTCGATTCCCTTGCAGAAGTAGTCCTCCAGAATAGGAGAGGGGTAGACCTTCTTCTTTTACAACAAGGGGGTCTCTGTGCTGCCTTAGGGGAGGCCTGCTGCTTCTATGCCAACCACTCAGGGGTAATCAGAGAGAGCATAAAAATATTACAAAAGAGGTTAAAAGACAGACAAAAAAAAAAAACAAAAAACAAAAAAAAAACTCCCAGGGGTAATTTAAAGGGCTGTATAACTGGTCCCCCTGGGCGACCACCCTTCTCTCGGCTTTAGCAGGGCCACTGCTACTCCTCCTCTTAGGGCTTACATGTGGGCCAGTTATCTTAAATCGGCTTATGGCATTTGTAAAAAAAAGAGTCCAAACCATAAAACTTCTAGCTTTGGCAACCCCCTATAGCCGACTTCCCCAAGTAGTCAAGTCACCAGTGTAAATACCCCGCTAACAGCTAACTTCTGCTTCTGGATATTATTGCTTGCTTGCTTAAAGCTGGTCAAAGATTTGACCACTAGGGTTACAAAAGCAGTGGGGAATGTAGGACAGTGAAAATTTACTGGTGCAGTAGAAAAAAAGGTGTCCTTGACCAATGCAGCTGGGCCAGCTCAGCAACAGGATGTCTTATCAAAAAGTAACAGAATGTTCAAGGATGAGGGCTGTTGCTCTTAGCTAATGCATGCAACTGCAAGGCTAAATCTCTGCGTGACTCAATAGGATTGCGCACTCGACACCCCTCCCCTGTTTTAAATTATGTATAAAAAGGCAAACTTAGTGTAAGTCAGGGCTTGTTGCTCTTGGATAAACCCGGGGCGGCAGCCCAGATTCGAATCTGCTAATAAAATCTCCCTCACCAATTGGCAGAAGAGGGTCTGATTCCACCAAATTCTTTGTGTCATGGTCGTCTGTCTCGCGGGTGGTCTCATTCGGCACAACACCCATGAACATGAGTAGTCAACCGAAAAAATCGAAAACTTATTACTTCAATGAAGAATGGGAACTCGATTACTTTTTTACAATGGTGAATGATAAATGTTGTTGTTTAATATGCCTTACCTCGGTAGCCATTGCTAAAACGGGTAATCTGGAGAGACATTTTTTAGCTTTCCATAACAAGTATCAAACAGATTATCCACCAAATTCTGAACTGAGAAAACATAAAGTTAGGGATCTTAAAACTCAATTAACAAATCAACAAAGTGTTTTTAAAAAGCCAAGATTGAAGTCACAAGCAGTAACTACTGCATCATTCAAAGTAAGCTATCTCTTAGCAAAACAATGTAAGCCATTTTCCGACGGTGAATTTGTAAAGGAGATTTTTTTGGAAATGTCAGATTCACTTTATAACGATTTTAAGAACAAGAGTGAAATTGTTGCTGCAATTCAAGATCTACAATTGTCTCGAAACACAGTGATACGACGAATTGAAAGGATGAGTGGGAATGTAAAAGAGCAGTTATATAATGATATGAATAGATGTTCTTGTTTTTCCCTTCAGTGTGATGAATCGACAGATATAAGTGATACAGCACAATGACTTGTTTTCGTTCGTATGGTTTTTAAGGATTTTACATCTAAAGAAGAATTGTTGGGCATGATTTCTTTGAAGGAAAGGACTAGAGGTGTAGACATATTCAAAGCCTTTAAAAACTTGCTCAATGATTTGAAAGTACCACTTTTTAAATGAGTCTCAATAACTACGGATGGCGCAGCTGCAATGATAGTTGGATTTATAGCCCTATGTCGAAATGAAGATGAATTTCCAGCCTTTTTGACCTATCACTGCATAATTTACCAGCAAGTGTTAGCTAGCAAGAGACTAAACATAAAAGAGGTAATGGACATAGCATTTAAAATTGTTACTTCAATTCGAGGAAGTTCCTTCAAACGGCATCTCTTCCAACTGCAACTCGATGAAGGCCAACCTGAATTATTACTACATACCGATGTCAGACGGCTAAGCAGAGGTAAATTTCTGCAGCGATTTTGTGATTTATTGCCTGAAATTACAGATTTTCTTCATGAACAAGATGGAAACTGTGAAAATTTACATGATGAAACTTGGCTCAGTGACTTAGCATTTCTTACCGATTTTACTTCAATATTAAGTCATTTAAATTTAGAATTACAAGGTAAAAATAAAACAGTAATTGATATTATCAGCTGCATAGACGCATATAAAACAAAATTTATTTTGTTAATAGAAGATCTGCAACAAAATAATCTGAATCATTTTCCAAGTATGGCGGATAACCTACAAAACATAAAAATATTAATTATAAGATCGACAAATACGTCACGGAAATCCAAAAAGTAATTGAAGATTTTGAGGTAAGATTCCAGGATTTTGAAAAAATTAAAGAAATTGTGGAATTTATATCTTTTCCTTTTAAAAAAGTCTTAAGTGTGAAAAGCATTAGCCAAAAAATTTCAGACATATTTCATATGGATCAAAAGGCATTAGAAAATGAAATTATAATTTTACAAACTGACTTAATCTTACAAGCCAGAAAATTTGAAGAAGATTTTTGGAAATATGTCAACCGAGAAAAATATCCCAGTATCACCAAATGTAGCGAATA
>PVKE010047339.1:0-11956 GCA_004027555.1 Craseonycteris thonglongyai | reverse complement strand
AGTGCCCACTCCCACCTCTCCCCACAACTCTCCCTCCCTCCTCCCGCTCTCCAGGTAACCACCAAACATATTGAGTGTGTCCTTAATGCTGGAGCCCTCTCCCACCTCCCCTCCCTCTCTCCTGTCCCCCTCCTTCCCTTCCCTCAGGCAATCACCAAGCTATTGAGTGTGTCCATAGGTCTCTGTGTCTTTGTTACTTTCAGTTTTATATTCCACCTATAAGTGAGGTCATATTTTTCCGGATTCTTTCATTCTGACTTATTTCACTTAATAAGATAGGACCTAATTTTTAATACATGTTTACATTGGACTGTATTTGCTTCAGATTTTTTATTGAAATAAAGTAATAAACATATAGTAAGGGGAGGAAAACTCCCCACTTTCTGATCCATTTCCCCCTCCCCCCCCTTCTGGAAGAAACTACTCTTAAAGTTAGCATAGATCCTTTTTATTCATGTTATTGTACATCTAACTCCTAGATGTGTGTTTTAAATTTACATAGATGAAGTCTCATGTATGTATTAGTCTGAATTATTAATTTTTTTTAATATATACAAATTCAGTTTATTGTCACTTGTTACTGATTATTCTGTTATATAACTGCCACAATATACCCAGTCCTTTTTGGGTGAACACATGACATTTCTGATGTTCCCATCTTACTAACTGTGCTGCAGTGGCAGCACTTTTACAAGCCTCCTTGCAGATGTGTGCAAGAGTTTCCTCTGGTATCCATCTGTGAGTGGACTTTTTAGATTATAGCCTGGGTTTCTTGAACTTCACTAAAGAGTATAAAATTGCTCTTTAAATTTTTT
This sequence comes from Craseonycteris thonglongyai, assembly GCA_004027555.1. Taxonomy (NCBI): domain Eukaryota; kingdom Metazoa; phylum Chordata; class Mammalia; order Chiroptera; family Craseonycteridae; genus Craseonycteris; species Craseonycteris thonglongyai. The sequence goes on along the minus strand of PVKE010047339.1, from coordinate 11,141 downwards.
ACTTCCACTAGATATATGAGCATTTATTTCCCTACGCGTGCTTTCTGTTTGCTTCCTAACAGAGTGAATATAGGAAAAGAGGGTTCCAGGAAGTGGTCACCCCAAATATCTACAACAGCCGACTCTGGGTGACCTCAGGCCACTGGCAGCACTACAGCGAAAACATGTTCTCCTTTGAGGTGGAGAAGGAGCTGTTTGCTCTGAAACCCATGAACTGCCCGGGACACTGGTATTTAGCAGCTCTGAGTTCCCATTGAAGATTTTCCAGTGATGCAATTCATCTTCGGTTGCTTTCTTTCCTTAGGAAGAAGTTTTATTAAAAGCAAATTATGTAATGAGAAGAGTATTTCAATGTAACATTATTGTGGTATTATAATTTTTGTGCCTGATTTGGACCTCAGATCTATAGACATTTAAGAATGACCCTGGGGTAATAACAGTGAACAGGCAGAATTTAAAACAGACCAAATGTGGGGGTTAGCAAATTCTTTAGATTTTTTCTTTTTAAAGAAACGTGTTCTTTCAAAACCTGCTAATGAATTAACATTCTTGGGAAATCTTTGAGGCTGCTCCACTTTCTGTCCTTGTTGGGAGTTGAATGGAGAACAACTTGTGTAAGACTAGGGAGAGCCGTAACTACAGGTAGCTCAGTGCCTTTTGTTCCTACTCGCAAGGAGCCAAGGAGGTGACAGAGAGAGGAATCCCCATGAGGGAACTGGGTGGTAGGTCAAGGAACCAACTGAGTTAATTCTTAGTTTTCCCAGATTCTTCAGTGTCTGAAGCGCTTTCAGACTAACAGGGAACTGAAGCAATTAGGGGAGAGACAGAAAAGGACAGACCTTAGTTTCCAGTGTTATGTGTGATTTGTGTGTAGCTAAGATTGTGGTTTTTTTGTTTTGTTTTGTTTTGTTTTTAATATGAGCCTTAAAAGCAGTCCTCAAATGAACAAAAATAGTACAAGGATTGGACTCCAGACTTATGGGAATCATTTTTCTATTCTCTCTTAATTATGGTTGGTTGTATTATAATTTTTTTTTTTTTCTGTTTTGTTTATGCCAGTGCTTACATTGTATAAAGCCCAGAATTTGGGAAGTGCTGCTTGTGTGAACCACTAGAATCAGTGGCTTTTTGACAGCCTTTCATATAACATTAGAGAAGCAGTTTTACTCTTGTGTTAAATATCAGTGGGTTTTACTTTTTTCTTCAGCCTTATGTTTGATCATCGGCCAAGATCCTGGCGGGAGTTGCCTCTGCGGGTAGCCGATTTTGGGGTCCTTCATAGGAATGAGCTCTCGGGAGCGCTCACAGGACTCACACGGGTACGAAGATTCCAACAGGATGACGCTCACATTTTCTGTGCCATTGAGCAGGTATGAGACTGTGGAATACAACGTGTTGCAAGAAGTGTCAAGAAAGTCTAGAAAAATTACCACTGGGTCGTTTCTTTTTATTTAAAGATTGAGGATGAAATCAAAGGTTGTTTGGATTTTCTGCGTACAGTATATAGCGTATTTGGATTTTCTTTCAAACTGAACCTGTCTACTCGCCCGGAAAAATTCCTTGGAGACATTGAAGTCTGGAATCAAGCTGAGAAAGTAGGTGGTGTTTTGTAGCAGGCTTGAATTCTATTTGTCTGAAATTGGCTTCCTCCACAATGTAAGAAAGCCAAGCCTCTTTAAATGGATAAAAGCAAAAGAAAATGGAAAATAGTTCCTAGGTTTGAGTAAGCTAGTATTTTTCAGTATGAGTTTGTATTTAGAAATAGTTGGATGTGTTTGCAGTCATCAAACTATCACCTTTAAAAGGCGTTTGTGTATGAGTAGGTGTAGGTGGATAAAATGATAAAGCAGACAATAATAACCCTTGGATGTAATTATGGTATTTTTAGCCTCAAATTACTGGTCCAGGTTGCAGAACAAAAATCATTTTTGCTTTATCTTTAGCAACTTGAAAACAGCCTGAATGAATTTGGTGAAAAATGGGAGTTAAACCCTGGAGATGGAGCTTTCTATGGCCCAAAGGTTAGTACCAAATTATATTTGAGTACTGTGACTTTCTGTTTGGGGTGAAGAAAAGATTACTTTAAAATACGTTTTAAAAAAGGGAAAATCAGCCATAATCCAACTTTTGAGTTTGGCTTTAATATAGACAACATCTTATAATAAACCCAATCTTTGCTTCTTAGATTGACATTCAGATTAAAGATGCCATTGGTCGGTACCACCAGTGTGCAACAATCCAGCTGGATTTTCAGTTGCCCATCAGATTTAATCTTACTTTTGTAAGGTGAGTTTCTAATGTCTACTCTGAATATTCTTCAAGGACATACAAAGGACTATATATAATAAAGGAAAACAAATTTTTTTTTTTCTTCCTAGCCATGATGGTGATGATAAAAAAAGGCCAGTGATTATACACAGAGCCATCTTGGGGTCGGTGGAAAGAATGATTGCTATCCTCACTGAAAACTATGGGGGCAAATGGTAATTTTCATCCTTGTTTTCATTTGTGTTTATCTGGACAATGTAAATTGGCTTTGAGAAATGTCTTGTTCAATTTATGTTATGTGACGGAAAGAGAGAATGATTTCTGTTACTCACTTCTAATTAGTGACAAATTACTCACTAAAAAGTAAGGAATCTGGGAAAGCTGGGATGGCTTAGCAGGTAAAGCGCTCGCTTTGAAGCCCCGAGGACCGAGGATCGAATCCTGGCCCCGGCCCATGTGGACCCACATGCTGAACTGGGGTGTGCCCCCAGTTCAGTTCTTGCCAGGACCTATGTGGGAGGCTCCCCAACCAGTTCCTGCCCGGCGCAGCGCTGTGCCCGCCTGTGGAGTGAAACTATATGGAAAACTAATGTCAGCTATGGAGACTGCTCTGGGCCCTCCCCCTTCTCTCTGTCTCTGTTTCTCTCTGTCAAAAATCAATAAAATAAATCTTTTAAAAAAAAAAAGTAAGGAATCTAAACCCAAACTATTTAGCTTTATGGATATTTATGAGTATTTTTATTTCAAAATATGATTTGTTGAATGTTACATAAACTTCTTTATTAGAAATTATTAATTCAGTAAGAAGTCTATTTTTATTGCTTTTCAAGTAACTTTGTTTGGGATTTGTATGGCTTGGAAGTTTTTGTGAATAAACAAGAGTGGGCTTTGGCTTACCTTGTTTACTATTGCTGACCTCAATAAGCAAATGTTTTGACTTCCTTTAGAAGCCAGACACTTTTTTAAATTGAAAGTACAGACTCCAAACCAATCAACATTTTGCATCTTATTTCTATATGCTTATGTTTTTGCTGGGGAGATAAGAGCGCATGACTTCCATTTTATTTTTTAAGCAGTTTTATCTGTGCCCACAGTTTGCAAAGGCAGTTGAAAACAGCACAAGGTTATAAACCACCTGTAAAATGTTCTAAATCTGTTTTGTCTTATCCATTGTAGTAATTTCAGTTTTATTTGTCATTTGGTTAGTTCAGATATTAAGGGAAGTTGGTTATACTTGTCAGTGAAATAAGATGATCTCATTTCAGTTATATCAAAACATCAGAATGTGGGAAACATTCCCTATGTGACATCTAGAGAATAGGGGATCCTCAAGTAATTGCTCTGCCAAATCTGTGGTAGGCGGGTAAAGCCCATGATTTGGGAAGAATTTAGTCCCACTCCAGCTTTTTCCCTGATGTATCAAAACAACTTGAAATAGAGGAATGATCAAGGAAAACACTGGCCTGAGTTCAGCAGCACCGGGAGGGTTTGACACCTGAAATACCCCAAAAGGAGAATTTCAGACAGAGTCATCCTTTAATGTAATGAGTAGTGAGAACCCATGCATTTTTACCAAGTACCTTCACCAGTTATTATCGCTTACAATTTGCTGAATCCTGCAAATTGGATCTTGAGGAAACTGAAGACAGTCTGTGTGTCCCCTATGAAGAGTAAATAAAATAATGCTTGAGCAAGATAAGTTTGTGCAACAAGTACCTTAAATCACTGAGTGTAGCCCCTTTATAATTTGTTGGCCCCTCTGGTAGCCAGGGCATGACGTTCTGTTACCTCATGTATTAAAGTGTGAGGCTTAGTCCCTGTCCCCAGTTTGCTTTGCCATCTACTTAGCAAGACAAAACTCAGTTACAGATTTTCCCCATTTGGGGTTAGTTTTCTTCTCCTGCATCCCCCATTAGTCTTTATCAAATATTGAATGCTTTTTAAAGTGGCCCTCACATGTGTCAGGAAAAGATACTGAAGAGACTTATAAATGTGCCATCCTTGGATAGGAAAAACCAACATTAAATATTTTTTGTTTCTTCTAAAGGCCCTTCTGGCTGTCTCCTCGCCAGGTAATGGTAGTTCCAGTGGGACCAACATGTGATGAATATGCCCAAAAGGTAATCCTTAAGTACGACTTTGCTATTAATTTAACATCTGTTGTTCGGCTTTTCAGATCCCATAAGCTAGTAAATTGGTAAATCAAACTGCTTATGATATGGAGAAATCTTACTATTTTTAGTCTTGTGGTAAGCTTGAATAGATTATTTCCCTCTTTACTGCTTTTCCATGTGTTTCCATGATCGGAAGACAATTTTGGTAGTGTTTTGTGTACACTTGTGTATTTTAGTGTTAGCAAATTGCAAATGCCTTAGTATAATATGGAAATTCAAATGCATAGTGCAGTTTATTTTTTATTTATTTAAAAAAAATTTTTAATTGTTCAGTTTACTGGGGTGACTGACATTGGTGGCAAAATTACATAGGTTCCAGAGGAGTCTCCATAGTTGTACGTCATCAGTTTTTGACATAGTTTTGTTCCACACAAGTGGGCAGGGGCCGCACAGGGTGGGAGCTGGGCTGGGGACCTTCCATATGGGACGCACACTCTAGTTCGTCATATGGGTCTGCACGGGCCAGGGCTGCGATTTGATCCTCGGTCCCTGGGGCTGCAAAGTGAGCACTTAACCTGCTGAGCCATCCCAGCATTCCTCCTTCAATATTTTCAATACTTAATTCCACTTCCTCCTGGCTTATAGAGTTTCTATTGAGAAATCTAATGATAATCTGATGGGCTTTCCTTTATAGGTTATGGTGTTCTTTTTCCTGGCTGCCTTGAGGATTCTTTCTTTGTCTTTGATCTTGACATCTTCAGTATAATGTGCCTGGGAGAGGGTCTGCTAGGATTCCGGTAGCTAGGCATCCTGTTTCCTTCATTAATTTGAGGTTCCATTTCTTTCCATAGATTTGGGAAGTTCTCATCTATTTGTTTGAGCAAATTTTTTGTGCCCATCCCATCCTCTGTTTCCTCCGGAATACCTATTATTCTTCCTACTCTTTCTAATGGAATCAGATAGTTCTTGTAGAGATATTTCATTTCTTTTACCTCTCAGGTCTCTCTCTTCTTCCTTTTGTGACATTTCCAAATTTCACAATTTCCAGTTTCCAATTTCACTAATTGTTTCCTTCACCTGGTTGGCTCTGCTTCCTATGTTAGCTATTTCATTTTTCATTTCTTTTATTGTGTTCTGTTGCTTCTTTTCTATAGTTCCAATTTCTTTGTTAACATATTCCTTTTGTTCACAGATTTCCTTTCTGAGAACATTTAGTTCCCTCCTAATACTCCCATCAATATTCTTTGATCTCTTTGAATGTTTTCAGAATTGCATTCTTGAATTCTATGTCATCTAGCTCATATGTTTCCATATCTTCGAGTTCCTTTCCTGGAGATTTTTCATTTTCTTTCTGAGCACCTCTGTTCACTAGGATACTCATTGCTATTGGAGCAATTCTTTTCCTGGACATGAGGACTTTTCCCCTGGTAGATGTGAAGAGATCTTTCTTTCACTTCCTAGCTGGTGTTGCTATAGCATCTTACATTATTTCCTCTTGGTTATTCAGTTTTCTCACAGTGGGAGACTTCTTAGACAGTGGGCTTCTCTTTGACTCAGGCCCCTTGGTCTCTGTGTGCCTCCTCTTTAGGAGGAGATGGTGATCGATGTTGTTCTATGCCTCTGAGAACCCACTGCAGTCAGAAACTGCCATGCCTGTGCTTCACAGTTTTCCTGGATACCTCTGCTAGTTTCAGCAGGAAGGGTGACAGTGGGGTTTGTTGGAAAAGGTACAGGTCTATTTGTATCACAGGTAATGGTGGCTTCCTGGCAGCAGTTAACTGAATGCAGGCACTGGGCAGAGCTACAGGAAAAGGGGTGTGGGGAAGATTGGGAGACAGCAAGGGGAAGCAACCATATTCTGTGTCCAAAGCCATGCAGTGCTCCACCTGTGGCCCTATCTCATTAAGGGCCAATCCTCACTTCAGCTACCAGCACACTCCTGCCACCAGCACTCCAGCTACTGGAACACACTCCAGCTGCTAGCTTTCTGCTCTGGTCACCAGCCTTACACTCCATAGGCCCTGCACTTCAGTGGTCCAACCCACCCTCCCACAGCTGGACCCATATTCCTGTCACCCGCACTGATGTCCGGCTACCTGCAGTGCCATGCTGTGGCCTCCTGCACTGCACTATGGCCATCCACACCATGCTATGGCTGCTCTCCTCACACTCCTTCCTGTTATAGCACCATGCTTCAGCCAGCTGCACCCACTTCTGCCATCCATCCCATGTTCTGGCTGCCCGTGCCTCCGCTTTTGTCCGTTCTAGGCCTCCAACCCGCCCAAAGTCATTCTGTACTTCAGTCTGTGCTCCCATATTCCCACCTCAGTTCTGCTCTGCTGTTCTCTGGTCAGTCAGCGGGTAGGTCTCCGGGTTACAGTCCACGCCGTGTTCCCGCCCTGCTTCCTTCCCTTCTCTTTCACTTGCCTCTTTTTCTATGACTTTACGTATTTTCTTGTGATGAGCTGATCCCTCAGCTGAGGTTGTGTGTTGCTCAGGGATTCTCTGGTTGGATTTTAGTTGTTAAATTTGTTGTTCTTTCTAGGAGAGGTTGCAAGAGCTCCTCTCATGCTACCATCTTGATGACATCTCCCATAATGCAGGTTAAGTTGCTCTTTGACTCAAAGAGTAATTTTGCTTTGTTTTCAATGCAAATTTCTTTAGTTATTTGAAACTTAATTCAGGTTAATGGCATGTCAACCCATGTCTTGCCCTACTTGCCAAAAACTACCTTACTGACAGATGTAGAAATAAATATCCGTTCATACTTTATACCTTAAAGAATAGAACAGTCTATTAGAACAACTATAAGTTGTTGGAAGTGACTGAGATAGAACATACATAATAAGCTTTCTTTTAAGCAAAAAGGAAATTACTGCTGAGAAAAAAAATTACTTCTTAATTTTTCTCAAACCTGCCTGGTATTTTATTTTACTTAAATTATTCTAGAATTTTATTTAATTAGGTCATTGTATACACAGAATTACAAAGAATTACTGGTATGAAAAGACAAATTTATGTTGCAGTGTATATTCCATTTTCTAGGATCATAAAAGGAGCTGTTATGAAGCTTTTAGTCTATACTTTTTTCTATCAACATTTTATCTAAAAAAAAAAATAGTGCACATAAACAGCAGCAATGGGTAGATTCCTGTTAAACAACTTCATGCCTATTTTAGGGATCAGAAATATTATATTCTGTATTAGACTGGACATGCATCATTGGGTGTTAAATGCAGACGGATAAACACTTCATTTTCCTGGCAGTCATTCATATTGGAAACTTATGATGTTTGCAAAAGGATTTCTTATTGTAATGTATATATTAAGACAACTGATTATATTGAGCTGATTGTAATGTGATTTTTAAGGATTTTTCTAAAACATTTATCTTTAAGAGAAAAATATGTTGTTTTGATTTTTTGTTTTTACTGTAGGCCCAAGTCACAGATTAATGATAATAGGAGGGCTATCTGGAAGGTATCCAACCATTAATCATTCTTGTTATATTGATAATGGCTGGGTTTTTTCTAGACAGCCCCCAGATGATTTAATAAATGTTACCATTTCTGTTACTTTGCATGGTTATCCAAATTGCAGGTTAAATAAAATAATTTAAGATCAAAATATAGTTCTAATTTTAGATCTGAAGAATTGGGTATCTCTCTTTAAATAGGCCCGGCAACAATTCCATGAGGCTAAATTCATGGTGGACATTGACGTGGATCCAGGCTGTACGTTAAACAAGAAGATCAGAAATGCACAGTTAGCACAGTATAACTTCATCCTCGGTAAGAAACCTCAGGACAACTCTGAAATCTTGAGACTTAAGGCTTAAGAGAATTATGGTCATCAGTTTACTTTCTTCCAAATCCTGATTCTTAAACTATTAAGTTTATTCAGTTGATAAAAGAAAGGAAAATTAGGGTGTGAAAAAGAATAATCTTTAAAGGTCTGTCTAAACATGTTCTCCCCTTCACCTTTTATTTCTTCGTATGGTAAGTTTTTATGAAGTTCCCTGCACTGGGTGACTCAATAAGCACAGCATCTTAGGCAATCGAAGTGGTGGGTTGTCTGTTTGTTTTAATAAAGAGATTTTTAAATCATTTGCTCAACTGTACATGGCCACCTGTACTCCTTAATCAGAGGAAGTTCCCAGGTAGCTTTTGGGTCCTGGGATCATTTCTGTTTGAATGCCCAACAAAGCATTCTTCCATCTAAAGATTCTTACTGTCTTTGTTTTAGTTGTTGGTGAAAAAGAGAAAACCAGCGGCACTGTTAATATCCGCACAAGGGATAATAAGGTGCATGGAGAACGCACAGTTTCTGAAACCATCGAGCGGCTGCAGCAGCTCAAGCAGGCCCGCAGCAAGCAGGCAGAAGAAGAATTTTAATAAGAACTTTGCCCCGACTGGCTCAGTGGAAAAGGAAGAGCAGTTTCCCATACTTTTCCTTTGTACTCTGGGAAACATTAATTTGTACTGAACTTGGAATAGTTCAGCAGAGTCTGCATAGGTGACGCACAAAGGTCAACGTTTTATGACCTAGACAGGTTTTAGACCATGTGTATTTGAAGAAGGGAATTAAAAGAGACACATTAAAATGATTTTATTCATTAAACATCTCAGCACTAGAAATAAACTGTGAGAAATTATTGCTTTAGTGTGATGAGGGAGAACATTTTGGTCTATTTAATGCAGTTGAAAAACAGAATTTTGGGGGATGCCGGGATAGATCAATAGGTTGAGCTCTTACCTGGCAACCACAAGGTCTGGGGTTCAAATCCCAACCCTGGCCCGTGGAAACCCACATGCTGAACTGCGGCGCAGCTGGTAACCACTGGGATGGCAGGGAAGGTTCCTGCTTTCCGTGCGAGAGGCCCCCAGTCCAGTTCCCACTCCATGAGGCCCCACATCCATCTGTGTGGAATGAAACTGTGTCACAACTAGTGATGTACAACTGTGGAGACTGCTCTGGGCCCTTCCCCTTCTCTCTCATCTTCTGTCAAACAATAAAAAAAATTTTTCTTTATCTTAAAAAATGAAAAATAAAGAAAAATAGAATTCTTCACATTTGATTCAGATAAAACACTAGAATTGGATTATGGTATAAAATTTAAAACTTTAATTCAGATAAGTTTCAAGACTTCTCTGACCTTCACGTACATATTACATAGATAACCAAGAACATATTGCATGATTCAGTATTTATTTTTAATGTTTGATAACATGTAGGTCGAGGGGAGCAAATCTATAGTGTATGCTGCTCTTAGTCACAGGGGCATCTTTTGGGAGTGTAACTTCTTTTTTTTTATATAAACCTTTTAAACAATTACACCCAGTCATAGATCTAATTTAGAGTAGCTTTGCACAAATTTTTAAGATAAAGTATAGGGGAAGACGGGATGGCTCAGTGGGTTAAGTGCTCACTTTGCAGCACCGGGACCCAGGATCGAATCCCGGCCCCAGCCTGTGTAGACCCATGTGCTGAACTGGGGAGTGCCCCCAGTTCAGTTCGCTCTCTGTCTCTGTCAAAAACAATAAAAAAAAAAAAGAAAGGATGAGTCTTCAAAGAAATACATGTTTATGGCAGACTGTTCTGGGTCACTGAGTCAGTCCCTTATACAAATTCCCTATTCTGTCATAAGGGATAACTTTTATTTTTCTGCCAGTGAATAGTGATTGAGAGAACACCACAAAATAAGGAATTCCTTATGTGGATATATATGAATTTCTCTTTAATCACTTGTAAAAGGCAATATCTTGGCAGTTTTCTAATAATCCCAATAGCATGCTTGCAAGTGTTACTAAAAAGCAAAGCCTGTTTGCATAGATTAATCCTCACATTAATAAAGGAGATATGATCTTTAATCATAGTGATTTTTTTGGAAATTTTATAATTAAGCCTTGCTTATGACTGAAGACTTAGCCTTTGATAAGTTTGTAGTTAATTTTTATATGTATCTTGAGGGAAACTATTTAAACTAGAACTTTGCATTCTCAAGTCATGATACCAAGATTTATGAATCATTTTAAATCAATATACAATGGACTCTCCATTAACTGATTGCTTGAGAGTGTTGGTTAGTTGAGTTCAAGTTACTGAAGGGTCTACATTTATCCAGCCTCTACCAACCCCTATGGGTGCCAGTTAACTGAGAGTCTACTGTATTTAATTTTTATTTCTTTAAAATTCAAAGCATCTTCTTTGTAACAAACACCTTCTTAGCTAGGGTTCTTAAAATTTGTGGGCTTATACCAGGGGTGGCCAACAAGTCGATCGCGGTCGATCACGAGGCCAATTTTGGTCGATCGTCAATCACTCGCAATGTCTGGGGTGGAATTCACGAGGCCAATTTTGGTCAATCGCCCACCCAGACAATACATTTTGACTTATGTGTTACACTTGTCACCGGACGCAACGCATGAACGCAACAGTTACGACTCGACTCATCGAAGAACACAGTCAGTTAGCTTGAATATTTGGTAGTGTCATATGGTAGCTTCTTTTCTTTTGTATTAACAGTATTATTATCAATCAATATTATTTATCCTCGGTGGCCACGTTGAGTTTCAATTTTTTTTCTGTTTAAAATGTAAGTACCTTTTCTTTGTTTTAAATTAAATTGCTTTTCTTACCTATCTATTTACTTGATAAGTGAGCATTCTCGGCAACAGATCTCTAAACTGCGGTCATTACACTGAGAGAAAAATAAGGGACAGTATTACAAATATATTAGAAATAACAATAATTCTATTT
>PVKE010047338.1:0-11948 GCA_004027555.1 Craseonycteris thonglongyai | reverse complement strand
AGGGACCCCGCGCTGGGACAAGGTAGCTCCAGCAACAAGACCAGCGGGCTCCAGCACGGAGATGTAAGTTGCAACAGAGCTTCGCTCGCCTGGAAGTCTACTTAAATTAGGTAGTGGGTGGGGCCAGAGCTCTGAATCACCGAAGGGTGGAGCCAAGAGAAGTGTGGCGGGGCCAGGGCATTGGGGGGGGGGGGGGGGGGGGGGGGGGGGGGGGGGGGGGGGGGGGGGGGGTCTTGCGTCACAGGAATGCCTGACTAAGTAGAGGGGTCCTGGGCAGGGAGACCAGCACTTTGGCGCCAGACACCCGGACCTTTTCTTCCTCTTTGTTAGGGTGGAGCCAGCTCTGAGCTGCCATCCAGAAACGTAAATATCTGCTTTATAAGTAAACACAAAATTGGGGGAAAAGGGAGCAGAGGGCAGTGGTCCCAGGGGCGCAGGCTTGGCTCCCCAGGAATCTGAATAATTTTAAGAGGACTCGAAGCGCCCTTGGTGCTGCCAAGAGGAGCAGTAGGTGCAAGTGAATTCCATGGTCGCTCTGGGGACTGAAGAATAGTGTCACTCACGGGTGCTGTCAGCAACTAGCTGGTCTCCAAATGCCAATCAGAGGAGGGAATAAAAACGACGGACTGTGTTTTATCCTAGGCCAGGCCTTCCCATACTAATCCGAAAACACCACGTGGGACATGATCCAAGAATCAGGTGGAGCAACAGGGCAGGGCGTGACATTCATACCAGGTCTGGGCAGGGATCCCTCTCTTTGCCAGGGTTCTCCTTATTCACCCAGGACACCTCATGAATTCTACTAGGGGACTACCGTCGTCTGAGGCAGAGAGAATTCACCATCCTGCAGGGTACACACGTGTGCTGGGCAGAAAGACAGGTGATAAAACAAACAAACAAACAAACAAACCGAGCACCGGATTGCTCAATGATAGATAGGGCGGTAGATTCTTAGAGCAAGATTTGCTGGAAAACCTTAAGTATAAACCAGACTGGCCACACATGAGAATCCCTGTGAGCTTTTTAAAAATCCAGATGCTCCAGGGACACCTCAGACAAGTTGAATTAGAATCTCTGGGGGGTGGCACAGGGGGCATCAGGATGGTCTAAAGGGCCCCTCAGGCCCTGTGCGGTGGGCTGAGAGATGCAGATTTAAGTGATGCTGGTCAGAGGGAAGACCGACTAGAGCCCAGCACTGAGCCTGTGGAAAACGATGATGGAAATAACTGGAACAGCCAGTCGCTCCCATTCATGCCTAGTACCCCCAAGAACTTGCTTCCCTTTAGTATTATAATTTACTGGCTCTGGTATGCAGAGTCATAGCCTAGCTTCCCTAACTTGCCCCCCAAACACCTTCCCTGGTTAAGCCTCAGTCCATGGACCAGCGGTAGGGGTAACTGCTGCATCCTGTTGCGATATACTTTCCTAAATGCTTTCTGATTGCACGTTATGGATTAGTATGAGCTTTATAAGGTGGGGGGGTGGGGGGACTGTTTCCAACAATAGCATTTGTTCTGACTCACGAACCATGAGTCACTCAATACTGAAACTGATCCAATAGAGATTCCAAGAAAGGGAGTCCTATCGTCTTTCATCAAAATCCATCAGTAGGGGTGGGTGGGAGGTGGGGGCAAGATCAGTAGTCAAACCTTCTATAGGGGGTAGAAGCTGGGCTTTTAATATCATCTAGTGTCACCCTCGTATTTTATATTAAAACATCTTACTTTTACTTTCATATTTGATATTAAGAGACACAAGTTTATCAGGGCCCAGCAGTGTTGCAGAGGTGATACCCGTCTTTATTTATTCTCCCTATTAGCCTCCCATGAGCCGCCTACCGTGTCCTTCTGTCATATGCCACTATGGGCAGGTAGTGCTGTTTCTGCGTGAGCTCATGGCATTGGTGGAAAAAGCACAGTGGCATCCTGAAAAAGAGCTGAAGATCAAGGTCAGTGAAGGAGCTGTCCTAAGACGTCACTTTGATGCCTGTTACAGCCAAGTGTTTATGAAGTGAATGTAATTGCTTTTTTATCCAGAAAAAACAATGAGCTCTGCAAAGTGTCAAAAAAATTATCTCTGTCACCCAGCTTAGCTTCACCAAAGGCTCTAGCATTCACCTTCCAAAGTACATAGCTCTTGATAATACTTTTTTTTTTAAAAGGAACTTTTATGAGCAATAACGGGGTGGACGCTTTAGTAACACTTATGGCCACCACAAACATTTCAACAAAGGAAAAATTACTCTTCATTTACTCAATTTAGACAAAGCTTCTATAATTAAAAAAATTTATGCATTATTATGAAAAATTCAACGTACAAATTTGTAGTGTATTCAAGATCATTTTAAATAATAACCTCAGGGGAAAGCTGGGATGGCTCAGCGGGTTAAGCGCTTGCTTTGAGGCCCCCGGGACCGAGGATCGAATCCCGGCCTCGGCCCATGTGGACCCATATGCTGAACTGGGGTGTGCCCCCAGTTCAGTTCTTGCCGGGGCCTATGCAGGAGGCTCCCGGCCAGTTCCTGCCCTGCACAGCCCTGTGCCCACCTGTGGAGTGAAACTATATGGAAAACTAGTGTCAACTGTGGAGACTGCTCTGGGCCCTCCCCCTTCTCTCTGTCTCTCTTTGTCTCTGTTTCTCTCTGTCAAAAATCAATAAAATAAATCTTTAATAAATAAATAAATAACCTCAAATTGTTGTATTCCACTCACCTCACATCCATTATACCATTTCACCAAGACAACTTCGTGAAGTGAAGACAATTACCTACATTTTATAGATGAGGAAAAAAGCCAAGAAGTTAAGCAATTAACCAAAATCTGTGCAGCTAATTAAATGAGCAGGCCAGAAGCTAAATCTAGTTTGATTCCAAACTTATATTTGACTTATATTATTCCACCACACTGTACTCTTTTTATTGGAATCAGTTGGCAAGGATTCCTTCTATGTAGAGGACACACTGACTCATGCCTGTCTCAGGAAACATACAATAACTAATCAAAGATTTTTAATAGATTGGGGAGCACTTAGGACTCAGAAGTGCAATAAGACAGTGCTGATACTTATATTCGAGAATCACTAGGGATGCAGGGATAGCTCAACAATTGAGTGCTTGCCTGACAATCACAAGGTCTGGGATTTGATTCCAGGTCTCAGCTCATGCAAACCTACATGCTGAACTGGGGCACAACTGGTAAACATCAGGAGGGTGGTGAAGGTTCCCACCTCCCATGCAGGAGGCCCCCAGTTCAGTTCCTGCCCCACGCAGCCCCACATCCACCTGTGGAATGAAACCATGTCACAACTAATGATGTACAACTATGGAGACTGCTCTGGGCCCTCCCCCTTCTCTCTCTCTCTCTCTCTCTCTCTCTCTCTCTTGCTCTCGCTCTCGCTCTCGCTCTTGCTCTTGCTCTTACCTTCTTTCAAACAATAAAATAAATCTTATAAAGAAATCACTAACTGTGATATTGTGATTTATAAGAAATACATATTTGATCATTCACACAACCAAATAGAGTGCTCATACACTTTGATCTTTGTCCACAATTCCTGGTTCATAGCTCCTAGAAATCTTGGAATTGTCTAAGTGTTGAAAGTGAGCCAGGGGTCTTCTGCTACGTTAAATGAGGTAAATTTTGGATCCCATCGACTGGTAGGGGCTATCAATGGAACCAGCCATGTGATTAGAAATTTGGAACTTGAAGTCACACCCTGATCTCCAAGAAAGAGAAAAGGGTTGGAGGGAAAGGATCAATAATTTAATCAATCGTAACCATGTAATAAAGTCACCATAAAAATTCAAGAGGACAGCGTTTTGAGAGCTTCGCGGTTGGTGAGCAGCACAAGGAGAGGCAGGGAGGGTGGCACACCTGGGAAGGGCGTGGGATTGCACACCCTTCCCCCACACCTTGCCCCATGCATCTCCTCCTGCCCCCTGTCACAATAAACCAGTGATCTAGGAAGGAACATGCTGCTCTGAGCTTGTGACCGGCTTGAGCCAATTCATGGAACCCAATGAGGGGGTTGTGGGAACCTCTGGTTTATAGCCAGTGCATCACAAGTACAGGTAACAAACAACCTGGACTTGTTATTGGCATTCTGAGACGGCAGGGTGGGGGTGCTGAAGTGTATGTATCCTGGGGAAGAAAGGCAGTCTTGTAGGTCTGAACCCTTAACCTGTGGAATCTGACACTATCTCTACATAGATAGTGTCCGAGTCCTGAGAATTCTTTGTTGGTGTTGGGAAACCACTCCCCACCCACCATGTTGGAATTGGGTCAGAGAACCCAATTTAATGATCTAGCAGGGAGGTTTTATGTGATAAATGCTATGAAAGCTCCATAACAAACATAGTGTGGGAGTTCAGAAAAAAAGAGAAAGGCACTTGACAATTAGGATGGAAACGGTTAATGGCTAATTAATGACAAATATATCAAAGCTCTAGGAAAAGTATATGAAGAGAGGTAAGAATGGTATGAGCAGAGGTTTGGGGTCAGGAAAAATGTCAGTTGACTGCAAGAGTCGAAAGGAATTATTTTAGGCCACACGTGGGAGATGAATATGATCAACGGAAGAAGAGGCTGAGACCCAGGCTGGCAGGAGAACTGGGAGAGCCTAACACAAGAGAATTCTGCATTTTACTCTGTTCAGAAGCCCTGATAGACGGTGGAAGACTCTAGCAGGGAAGGTCAAGGTCAATTTGGGAGTTGTGTGCAAGGTGCTGCAATGCAAGAGGTCTTGTAAACAAAGATTTAGTTTAGCTAACTCTACCATCGCCCTGCCTGGAAGATGGGAGAACAGAACTGTCTTCCACTTCAATTTTAAAATAAACAAATCTGTATTAAGGAAAAGAGTCTTATTACTCTAACACCCCGACCCCCACGACACAATTATTAGAGCCATACGCGTTTCGAGTCTGTTCTAACCAAAGAAGTTTCACAGAAGGGCCTACAGAATTTGGTGACTGATAAGATAAGAACAAGGAAGAAAAAGCGTTAAAGATGACTCAGAGGTTTGTTGTCTGTGAGCTGCGGGGCCCTACTTAAAAAGTCAGGGGAGAAACACACTTGGCTGCACAGTTGTTGACTTAAAGTGCATTGGCGCTGGCGGGATGTCTGTGAAGAAGCACAGCGTGAGGTGGGGATGTGGGAGGGACTGAGCTGAGGCCTGGAAGACACCTGGCTGAAGGCGAGGTAACCAGGGGAGAGAGTTAAACAGGAATTCCAAAAGGCTCAAGGTGGGGGGCGGGGATCCCCACATTAGCATACAAACAATGAAGGGAGGGAAAGGTAGTGGAAAGACAAGAGGGTCATGCAATTTCCCAGGAATATAAAACTGTGAGCCCAATACTATGGACCTCCTGGTGGGTGAGGGACCTGCGGTTTAGGGAAGTTAAGTCACCAGCCCAATCACATGGCTTGTGAGCTGCAGAGTTGGGTTTAGGATCCTAATCCCTCTGTTACATCACCTCCTCAGGAAGCTCCCTGCTCCCAACATCAGACCCAGAACTTTCCTTTACCCTCCCAATGGCCTCCACCTGTCTGCTGGTTCCTGGAGTCTAAGGATCGGTTGATGTCATATGTGCATTCATAGCCCAGCCTAGAATTGTTCCCAACTACTCTTAAAGTGACCAAGGGAAAACAAAACATTTTGATTGGGGTGTTTTCTCATAAGTGAAGCATATTTCCTAAAAATAAGTGAAAACGAATGAGGGAACTCCTGCTTCTTATTAAGAAAGGTTATTCTTCAGGAACTCACTAATCAAGCTATCAGTTCATCCATCAAACACAGTCTTTTTTTTTTTTCACGAGATGCAGGCTTAGCAGCACCTAAGGAAGGTTTCACCTGACATGATGGCACCCCACCTGCCTCCAGCTGCCCTGTGTGGTGAGGTGAGTAGGCTCAGCAGCCAGAGGAAAGCGGAATGCTGGCCTCACAGGAGCAAACGTTTCTTTGCCAAGCCTGAGTTTTCTGAGACAGCAGAGAATTTTCACTTCAGCAGACTAGAGGCAGGAGCCTGAAAAGCTGTGTGTGTGTGTGTGTGTGTGTGTGTGTGTGTGTGTGTGTGTGTGAATATATGTATGTGAGCGTGTGTGAGAATATGTAGAGGTGTGTGTATGTGCGTATTGTTGTGTGTGTGACTGTGTATATGTGTATATACAAGGTATCCAGCCATGTCGTATGAAAAATAGAGGCAGTTATGGCTGGCTTTTTTTCTGGACAGCCCTCATATGTACGTGAGTGTATGTATTGTGCGTTAGTATGTGTGAATATATTGGTATGTGAGTGTGTGTACATATGTGTATATTGGCATGACTGTATGAGTGTAAGTGTGTGTGAGTTAAGTGTATGTGAGTGTCATATATGTGTGAGTATGTGTGTGTGTCTGAGAGTGTGTGATAGGACACAACATAGTGGGCAGGTTTGGGGACCAAACTGACTTAGACTCACATCCCAACTCCACTGCTCCCTTACGTTCTGTGCAGCCTGATATTCACAGATCCCTCATTTATAAAACAGGTGTGATAATACCCAGGACCTCGTGGAGTTTTTGTGAAGGATGAATGAGATGATGTTTGTAAAGCATTTGATATGTTGTTTAGCTCACGACAAATGCTCAATAAATATTAGCAATAATTGATGGCAATGACTGACATAAATGAATACTTGATGAAGCACACATGTAGAAATGGATGCCTGGAATCTATGTCATTTTACTAATGTCACCCCAGTAAATATAATTTTTAAAAAATGTCATGACGCAGAATCTGAAAAATCTATAGAAGAAATATAAAATTTCCAAAGGAGAAGCCAACAGTGTTGAGATCACTGTTGTTCCCCTTACTCTTTCCCCACCCAATACATTTGTTCTTAGGCAAAGATTAAGTCATTTACAGAGATCCAGATCTGTATAAACATTGGCCTCTTCCCTCCTTCTACTGTATTCCCATCTGCATTCTGTTTGCCAAGATTTACGATCTTACAAGTTATGAAGCAGAATTCCAATCTGAGCTCATTAGAGTTGTACGAGGGTGAGGAGAGAAGAAAGCAATTTACATTTAAGGATCACATGCCATGTGCTACTCTCAGTCTGAGACCTAACCTTGCTGCTAAACCATCACAGCAATGCCATGGATAGACTTTTATGACATCCATTTTCACATGATGAAGCCAAGGTTCAGAGGGGAAAATAATTGGACTAAAGGATACAGGTGGCAAAGTCAAGATTTGAATCCAGGTCTGCCTAGGTCTAAAATTATGCTCCTTCCACCTTGTATTTGTTGGGGCATAATTAAAACTGAATGTTTTAATTATTTTCCTACCCACTTTTCTTTCAATTGTCAAAATCATTTACCTAAATGATGAGTATCTCCCTAGGGTACATTGCACTTTCTCGTATAAAGCTAAATAGTTTGCTATAAAGAAGGCAATTTACCTTAAACAAACGATCATTTCAATTGCTTTTGAAAATGCTACTCTTTACTCAAGGTCCCTATTTGGTGCTGCATCCTTTAAGGCTCTGTAATATCCTTTCTTTCCACACATCAAGCCTTGTGTTTCCAAGGCAATTCTTATCTCCTGGCTGATATTTCCTTAGTCCATTCTGCCCTGTATGGGCTGATTGAAGCACAAATCTAAGTCTCAGGAATTGAAGTTATCAAGGGTAAGCATAATATCTAATTATCTTTGTATCTTTCATTCCCTAGTACAGTACCATGCACATAGTAGGCACTGAATAAATGTTCGTTAAATTGTATTTACCAGTCTGTCTTCTTTATGATCATGGTGTTGATTGACTGAGTCAATAAATACTATAAATATATTAAATAAGATGACTGAAACCAACATTTCCACCTTTGGGCATTTCTCTCTCTTCATTCATATTTTACATAAACCATCCCTGACCTCTATACCAGATTAGAACCTTGATAAGGAGAAAAGAGAGAAAAGAATTTTCCAGAATAAGCGACCTATATAATGTGATGTTGAGTTTATCTGGAATATATAAAGGGTGTCCCAAAATTCACACAAGATTTGAATTTTGCGTCATTTGTGCAGTAAAGTGTTGCCAAAAAAAAAAACAAAACAGACAGCGTGACAGATGACAGTTCAGGGTTATTAAAAATGGAGCGCTACACAAAAGAACAACGCATTTTCATTGTTGAGCAATGAAAATTTAATTTTAATTATAAACCTGTGTTTTCTATCAAAATTTAGAAAAGTGAACTCATTTTCATATTTACCACCTTTCTCTCTTCTTCAAACCTTCTTTATCTCAAAGAATAGTTCCCTACCCACCCAGAGCTAGGTGCCTCCCATCCATTGCTCCCAGTATTTGAAGATATATAATTAGAGAAGGTATTGGAATGGCAAAAATAAGCACAGGGGTAAAAAAAAAAAAAAAAAAAAAGCTCAACATCATTATTCATCAGGGAAATGCAAATCAAAAGTACAATAAGATGCAACTAAAGGCCCACTAGAATGACTTAAAAAAAATTAATGGAAAAATCTAGGCATTGGTGAGGATATAGTATAATTGGATAGAGAAATGTCAGACATTGCTGGTGAGAATGTAAAAGGTAGAACGAACCACTTTGGAAAACACTTCAGTAACTTATAAAGTTAAACAGATACCGTATGACCCAGCAATTCTAAGTATTGAGCCAAAGAAAGTAAAAGCCTGTGTGTAGAAGACTTGCACATAAATGTTCATAGCAGCTTATTCATCATAACCGCAGCTGGAAACAATTCACATGTCCAACGACTACTCAGAATTTCGAAGGAACAAATGAGCCATACATACAACATGGACAAATCTCAAAAACATACTGCACAAGAGAAGCTATTTTGGGGTTCTCAATTCTCTTCCATTGGTCTGTGTGTCTGTTTTTCTGCCAATACCACTCTGTTGTGGTTATTACCCCTTTGTAGTGTAAACTGAGGTCAAGGAGTGTGATCCCTCCAGCCTGAGCCTTGTTCTGCTGCTGCTGTTTGCATTGTCTGGGTTTCTTCTGAGAGAGAGAGAGAGAGAGAGAGAGAGAGAGAGAGAGAGAGAGAGAAAGAGAGAGTGTGTGTGTGTGTGTGTGTGTGTTTTGTTTTCATTTCGGTTTTGGTCTCCGTGTGTTTGTTTGTTTGAGCCTCCATTTTTCATGTTGGTGGCTTTCCATGACTTTGCTTTAATATTTAAGAGTATGTCTTCAAAAACTGGGCACAAAGCTGTGTGTGTGTGTGGTCCAAAGTCTTTTCGGGGTGAAACCGAGAGAGAGAAGCCTGGCTACCAACCTTCAGGGTTCTCAACGGGAAAAGGAGGCCAAGAGTCTCACTATTTAATACTTACCTTTCCTACCTCTCTTCTGTCACTTTCTGATATTCGACCTAGAGTCCAAAATTGCTCTGGCTCGATTTGTTCAGTCTGGGAGTGACCATACTGAGAATGAAGGCTGGCTGCCACCAGAATCTGGCCTGGGGCAGCTTAGCAAAAAGCTGGAGGCACCCCGATGCCTGTTGCCATCTGCTGGCTGCCCCCAAGGCCCAGCTGCTGAACGAGCCTCCTTAGCTGGGCAGAGCGAAGCCGGCTGTCCCGGTGTTGCAAGTCCATCCAGCGAGGCTGCCTGAGTTGGGTGACGTGAGGTCCCAGGGAACCACTGGGTGGGCCAAAGGGTGTTCGCATGGTCAATGCTGATTCGGTTCTTGGGCCAGTGCCAAGCCCATGTCTACTCCTCAAAATGCTCAGGCAAGACCAAGCCTGACTGCTGTTCGCCTGAGCCCACAAACCCCCAGGAGTTGCCCGAGAAGGGCAGCAGAACGACTGGAGCTCTTTGCAGCTGAAAGTGTCTCAGGCGGGTTGCACAAGCTGCTGTGGGTGGTTCGTTGCTGCAGGAGTTGCCTGCAGTGTGTGATGTGACTTGGGCTGGTTGTCCAGGTGCTAAGCAAGTGCTTTCGTGGATATTGGGGGAGTTGGGTGGGGTGGGGTCTGAGGGAGTTTACTAGGCCAATGCAGTGTCCAGTATTCAAATAGTCACAGCTGTGTGGGATCCCCCAGATAGGAAAGACGGTGCCTATCTGTAGGCTACACGTAGGTGGGCTACACACAGGGATAATGGAGGTTATCCTATTGCCCTCACCTGAAGCCACACAACTCAGTCTTCCCCTGAATGTCTCTAGCACCTCTTGAGTTGAAGCCAGGGTGAGTTCTTATGAGTGAGTGAGTCTGTGTGCAGGACCTTTAAAAGGACATCTGGGTTCCCAGCCTCCTTCCATCTCACCCAGATGGGCATAATCCTCACCAATTTTCACAGCCAGGAATTGCAGGGGACTCCTCTTCCCAGCACTGGACTCCTGGGCTGGGGAGCCCCGTGTGGGGCTGGGAGCCCTCACTCCTAAGCGGGGAACTCTCTTGCTGAGCTATCCCTCCCGACGCGTAACCACTATCCATGGGTGTGGGGTCAGCCCATTTCGTGTCTCCGCCCCTTCTACCAGACTCCAGGTAGCTTCTTATTTACATCCTTAGTTATAGGCGTTCTGTTCAGCTAGTGCTCAGATGGTTCTCAGGGTTGTTCTATAATTTAGTTGTGATTTTAACGGGGTCATAGGAGGCAGCAGGTACAGTGTTTACTTATTCCACCATCTTAGAATCCTCTCCCTCAACAAAGATCGTTTTGAAAGTAGCAGGAAAGAAGTTAAAGGGGGAAACATTAATGTTGTTTGTGTCTGCTTCATGAATGCTCTAAAGTTCATCTCAGGCCCCTCGGGCTGAGCATCTGTGTTCTGTATCTTCTCTCTAGAGTCTACTTTCATGGCCTTGGTGAAAACCTAGACACTGACTTCCAAATTATACTTATAGCCTGAACTTTCTCCTACAGTGCAGACTCACATAACCAACTACGTGACAGAGATCACTGCTGGGAGTTCTCAGAACCAACTCAAATCTGCCCTATAAAAATGATCTTTTCATCTCCCTCCCTAACCAGCAGCTGTAACATCTTCTTCAGCCTCCAACCTAAATGTTATCTCCCTCAGTGTTTCTAAATCATAATTGATGGCATCACAAGATACCAAGTATCATCTTCTTCTTCAGCCTCCAACCTAAATGTTATCTCCCTCAGTGTTTCTAAATCATAATTGATGGCATCACAAGATACCAAGTAAATTTGGATCCAGCCCCTGCAGCCATTCTACAATTTCTGTACTTTCTCTCATTTTCAACATGCATTTCATTCACCAAGTCTGATGAATTCTACCTTCTAAACATCTACTTTCTTTCTGTCTTTACTCCTGTATCACAGCAGGTTTTTTCTTTGTAATAATCTTTTTTTAAAGATTTTTATTTTTATTGTCTGAGAGAAGGAAGAGAGAAAGAGAGAGAGAGGAAGAGGGAGCGAGGGTTCAGAGCAGTCTCTCTAGTTGTACATCACTAGCTGTGACATGGTTTCATTCCACATGGGTGTATGTGGGGCCATGAGGAGGGGGAACCGAACTGGGGGCCTCTCACATGAGAGGCTAGAAACTTCACCGCCGAGCCATCTTGGCGGTTACCAGTTGCACCACAGTTCAGCATATGAGTTTGTACAGGCCGGGGCCAGGAATCCATCCCCAGACCTCATGACTATGAGGCACGTGCTCAGTCACTGAGCCATCACTGCATCCACTGTAATAATCTTTTAAGTGATCTTCTAGCCTTGAGTTTCCCTCAACCTCATCCCTACTCTATTCTCAATTCATTTTGCTCCCTATAAAAATTTATTTTAAAATTACGAATGGAATTACCATATGACCCAGCCATCCCTCTACTGGGCATCTACCCAAAAAACTTGAAAACCTTGATCTTTAAAGATGTTTGTACCCGCATATTCATCGCAGCACTGTTCACAGTGGCCAGAACATGGAAACAACCAAAATGCCCTTCGATAGACGACTGGATAAAGAAGATGTGGTACATTTACACA
>PVKE010047337.1:0-11957 GCA_004027555.1 Craseonycteris thonglongyai | reverse complement strand
AAAAAAAGAAACCAATTTAAAATACACTGCTTATATGTGAAAAACGTCTTCCCTTCTATGTACTTTGGTAAAATATTTGCAAGAAATGAAGATCTAGATAAACATATATAAAGAGAATATATATGTAAATATATATAGAGAGAGATAGTTATATATAGTTATATGTATAGTTGTAAATACATATGTAAATATATGTATGTGCAAGGGCTGTCCAGAAAAAAATCCAGCCACAAATACCTCTATTTTTCATATTACATGGCTAGATACTTTCTGGACAGCCCCCCATATATGTATTTGTGTTTATATAAATATAGACATATGTGTGTATATATATAATATATATATATATATTTTAATATATATATATAACCATATACACATCTGGTTTTAGATTTATTTTCCTTGTAGTTAAACATTAGTGCTTCATTACTTTTCCTTTTCTGGAAAAGTAGTACAATGTATAAATGCATAGTTTGAGAGAAAAGTAAAATACAGGGTATACAGTGCTCTGAAACCACTTATCCTGGTTAAGTAAACGTAGACCAGACAGCTCAACTGCCTTTTGCAGATAATGCCACAGAGAAATACCAGCCTCTAAAAGCTAACTGTAGCTTTGACTATACTCAGCAAAGTTACTCACTGTTAGACTGTATATCTATAAAATATGAGCAATTGGTCTCAGCATCACATGTTGACAATTGTATTCGCATGTTAGAGATAAAAGTAGTAGGTGCTCTCCCTATAAACCACACTATATTCTAAGTTCATGGGGCCACAATGTTTGTCTCTCACATGGTGATGGTATGAGAGTGTGCTGCCACATTACTTCATGCAATTTACTGATATATACAAAACAAAGAGAGTGCTTTTAATAGTCTTGAAATCGTATTTCCACATTTCCATAGAAATCTTAAAACTGAAGACAGGCCACAATTCTAATTCAATTTACAAAATATTTATAATTTCTGTTGTGAAAAATAAAGTAATACTTAAAGTGTTAAGGGTAATTCAGTACTTTGTTTTCACTTCTATTTTGTTTGTAAAAGTATGTCAGTTATTAGTGCACCGAACTCATACATGTTTGCTTACTTGGTTCAATGGATGATGCTGCCTAGAATGATCACTTTGAATGGAAATATGCTTAACAGCATTTCAAGTTTTAAAACAACAGTGTTTTTTAGGCAAGGTGAATACAGGATAACAGTCATTCCAAACAGTAAATTTCTTAAGTTAATAATGGTATGTTACAAATAATATCGAGTACAAGCCCAACTTTTTATATTTTTTGCATTAAACATGAACAGTATTACTGTATAATTTCAACATATGACATCCTATTTCAAAAATTATTTTCCATAGGCCGTTATTTATACTTCTAGGCATTTTAATTTCTTGAATTAAAGGATGCAATGTAGGTAAAGATATTCCTATATTTCAAGTTCTCTTTTGATTGGTAAGGGACAGTGCAGGCCCATCTGTTTTGCAGCAAAGCAAGCCCCAAACCATCTGTGTAGAACCACATGCCAGCTAAAACACCGAGATATGCACAGTTTTTTTGTTATGAAAAATTTTGCAGTATTTTTTCTGTATTAGTGTGAATAAATTAGCAACAACTAAATTAAAGAAATCTTTAGAGAACATATTAACTTTCTAGTGCCTACAGTAAATTATATCCATTTAGATATTATGAAAGGTTGCATTGTCCCCATACAATTTTTTTCTTACTATTCTGAATTTGATACTGAAATCACTCATCATCTGCAAAGTAAAATTGCTTCATTGTTGGTAATGTAAGTTCATTTTTATAAAATTGTTTTTGATTGAGCAGTTCTTTGACTTTCAAACAGTAAATAATCCTGAGTTTTTTGTTCAGCTATAGACAGTAGAACAGTAAGATGAATAGTATAGTTATAATTCATGTATTATAATATTATATCACTTGCAGAATATCTCCTACTATGTGCATCAGAATGTTTTATGGCATGTTTTAGAGAAGTTTTTATTTTTCTATCTTCCATTGAAATAATTCTGCT
Organism: Craseonycteris thonglongyai; assembly: GCA_004027555.1. NCBI lineage: Eukaryota > Metazoa > Chordata > Mammalia > Chiroptera > Craseonycteridae > Craseonycteris > Craseonycteris thonglongyai. The sequence continues at coordinate 9,924 of PVKE010047337.1, read as the reverse complement.
AATGTATTTTTTAGATTCTAAATAATATATAAATTAATATATAAATTAACTACTGGTTTTCAGGAATCAATGAGAATATTGAATAATGGAATAAATGTTATCTGTGTTTTATAATTCTAAGGTGTTGAATAATTATACTTATATTTTTTAAATCCTCGTAGATTTATAATATTTTATACAGCACTTAATAATGGGGCTTTTGCTATACAAAGTTGGCTATTTGATCTGTTTTTCTCAATATCAGTAAAGCACGTGCAGCCAACAATCTCCCTCCCAAAAAAAATTCACAAAATCACTTCCTGATCTACTCACAAGTCTTCTATCTTCATCCTGTTTTAGTTTATATGTGATTGCTATTCAATGAGTTAGAACATAACAAATAACAGAGATCTGTGAATGTATATCGTCTCCTGAATGCATAGTAAGTATTGATGAAATATGTCACCTTTTCTATTATGTTCTACAATGGTGTTGAAAATGCTTATTATCTGTTTGAAAAACATTAAAAGCTTTAAATTCAAACAGCTCATTTTTCATTTTGTTAATTGCATAACATACTAATGTTGCACTAGGTTGTTTTTTTCAGTGGTATAATGATGCAACAATATTTACATACCAACTCTGGTTTTCCTTTAATGGTTTCTATAACAAGATCGTAATTTCCTTTAGCGTAATCACAGGCAGATTTATTTGGCGTCCCATCTTCGCTTTGCTCTGGCTTTGGGGGCCTGAGAAAGAGTACATACTACTTTCTCTCTCTTTTGCCATTAAGTACACTCTGCTCAAGTTTAGTTTAGTTGCTGTAGGTCTAGTTACATTCCTGCCAAAAAATCCATGTTTAGAAAGCTTTTAGGACGGAGTACCAGGAGTAATCAATTGATTCTTCTCAATTCTGCCCAAAAGCTTTGCAAAATTGGTTTATCCGCCATAATTTTATTGCACAATAAGCATGTGAATATGTAAAAGTGGATGGTTGGAGAAAAATTTAAATAGTTTCAATAGATTCACGAGAGAGGTGACATTATTAAGAAAAAGAATGTTATGATGTGAAGGTGTTTTTCCTCTAAAGTACTCACTGCTAATCTAAGTGCTGACTCTGAAAACCATGGTTTCAATTCAAACCTTTATCATACTGCCTGAAAAATCCTTGTGACCCACCATAAGAAAGAAATGATTTACACTGTTATAGCAGACACTAGACAGCACTATAAATTTATCTTCTGAATTTTTTTATTAGCCCACATAGAACAACAATAAGGTGTTAGGATTTGCCTTGGAAGCAGCTGAAAACATCGTAATATGACATCCCAAATTTAGTTCCATTTGTCCTGGATAGAGAAACAAAATAAAAAAAAAATTCAAGCTGTCTCTTAGATAGAGCTGCTTTCAGAGAAAAGTACCATTAATTGGAACACTACACTCTCGTATGACTTGTCCTTTGGATGACATTGTATGGGATAACTTTACAAACCTCTCATAATGTACCAGCTTGTTAAGTCACAGACTGTATTTTTATTGTTAAATGTATTAGAATGACATTGGTTAGTAAAAATTGCACAAGTTCCAGGTATACAATTCTACCATACACTGTCCATGTGTTACATTACATGTTCACCACCCAGTCAGTTTTCTTTCCATCACCATTTATTTGAGTAGACTCATTTTAGGTAAGAAGCAAGTGACATGTTTTAAACCATAGTAACAGAAGAGTTTAAAAAGAAAAACTCTTCACACATTATGGAGTTGGGTAAAGCTATTATTTTCTGCTTGACTGGAACACAGCCTATGATTCAGTTATGAGGTTAATCAATCTGAACTAAAATGTAAAGGGATATGCATAAAAGATACACATAAAATGGGATCCCTAATGTCTCAGAGGAGCAAGTATTTATATGACTCAAGCTAATTTTCATTCCTATCATGAGATCTCTAATGGTTACCTTGAGTGTTGTTAATTCACTACACTGTGAGACATCCCTTTCTGAGGAAAAATTAGGAATATGTATTAAAACCTATGGCATAGGCTTGAAAGAAATCCTTAGCATATTAAAAACTGACATTATTCATTGCAAGCAATAAATGGAACTTATTTAATATTTTATTAAAATGTTCTTATAATAATTGAAACTCAGAGCAGGGTTTATTTTAACTAATTTGGGAAGCAAAATATTTAACTTATTTAGTATTTCACTGTTGAGACCTATAATTTAAATGAGATGCCATTAGTTTCTCTCTTAAATGAAACTATGCTCTAAATAGCATGGGCCAAAGCTTTATTTTACTTTATTCTTTCAATGGGGCCTTTTGTTTTTGCAGGTTTTTCTTTTTTCTGCATTTAACCTGCTCAAAAGAGTCAAACTCAACTGCTCCAATACCTGCACAGCCAAGACTTTTTTCTATTTTACAATGTATGTCTGCTTATTAAAGTCTTCAAGACATCCTAGACTTAAGCAAACAGTGTCCAAATGTACCATATTTAGCTTCTATCTCAAAATCTCCCGAGCTGTCAATTTAGGTGTTAAAGAGACCATTTGTAAAGCTTGGCTGGGAATTGCCATTATTGACTGGAATGTGTGTTTATCATTACATTCAATGATGAAAGTGGAACATGTAGCATATGAATAAATGTCAGCAGATGTTTCTTTTAAATGGCCTGATTTCAACCTCCTGTTGTTTGTCTTGAATACAAATATTAAAAAAGGGAAAAAAGGCAGAATTCTTTATGACATAAGTGCAAGTGTAGTTCGATTTTTTGTAAAACAACAAAAATAGTGGCTAGAATATCAGACTGAAAGAGGAAAGTAGAATTAAGAGTTTATTGGCTGTGTTTGGCTACTCATGTGGGCTTTTAAATAGATTTAGCAAAAGAAGGCATTTTCAGTATGTGATTATAGCAAAATTTAATCTCATGGGTTTTTGTGTTTAACAGCTGTTATTAGTGATTTTTAAAAATAGCTGCATTTGATTACTGCATGAAGAGTGTTCAACTTGGATAAAGGTCTGTAAAAGTCTTTATCTCTTATTTGGAGACATTGACTTGAAATATTCAGTAGCAAATGAACATGTTTTCTCCCAAACTCTTACTTTGAAAAATAGACATTGAATATAGAAAGTATATTTTACATATTTTGATGAGGAAAATGACACATAAACTCAGTGGTATACAAATGAAATAGACATTTTAGATTGAAAGACACAGACTCCTCCTTTGTTCACTGCTACAGCAGTTTTTATGAATGTACTGTATTTAGTGGAACTCCTGTGGTACTTTGGGGGTTGTAAATATTTGGGTATCATTTGAAGAGGTGTAAAATGACTAGAGACTAATGCTGGGTGGGCTGTGAGAGCAGGAAATGTAACTAAAATTCAGGCACTCATATTAAAATTCCAACATGATTGGTTTAAAATACTCCAGAGAAAATTTTCAAATATATGTTATAATAAAGTTATTCAGAATTTGTCATGATTTCCACTTTATTTAAATGATAATAATTTGTACTTCAGATCATAAGGAGCACTAGAGGCTAATGCTGTGTCTCTCAAAAACATAGAACTTTCAAAGCCACTGAAGTTGTGAACCAAACGTGTTTTAAAAAGGGCAGTGACTCAGGGCTGGCTTTTCATCCTTGGCTTTCATTTTGGTGGCAGGATTGTCTATAGCCACTGTTAGTGGTGGGCACAGGTATTGCGTACACAATTAGTCATTTTCTTTTAATTTTGAGAGTGTAAACGCCTAATTGCTTGTTCAATTAAAGGAAGCACATATTTTCTGCCTGTAAAGTAGAAGGCTAAGGAGGGAATGTAAATTAAGACCATTAGTGTAATTTTCTCACTTGTATATCAACAAATTATATATGTTTTTTCCCTATACATTTTGTATATGTAGTACTGATAAAAAAGCTACCCTTGAAAATGGAATATCATCTCACATAATGCTTAATTACCCCTAAGACAAAGAACATTTGACAGCCATGCTAATCATAATGTCAAGTTTAATATTTAACAATTAAACCTTTAATGAATTTTAAGAAGGAATACAATACTCTTTACTGAAGTTGTCTTGGAAAACAATTCAGTATTTTTTTTTTTTGATAATCCTTCTGAAATTCAAAATTGAACAGTCTGCTTTTCCATTAGTTGACACATACATACCATTTCATCCTTGCAGGTCAGAAATAGCAAAAACTACACTTAACCTACTTTTCCATTACTTAGACTAAAAACACCCCAGCCAGTATTCCATCTCCACCAGATACTTTCAATACCAAAACCCCACCTTTCATCACTATGCACACTTTGCACATTCCTTCAGTTCAGCACTCTGCATAACCACTTTCCATTGCAAATATAAATTGTAAATTCCCTTTTTAAAAAACCCTGGTTAAGCTACAGTTACATTCTTCTCCCAATTTTTTTCTTTTTACTTTTTAACGTTTTTTTCTGTCCTTGCTTGTTCCTTTTTAACCTAGGCACCCAGACATACATAGATGCTCGCAGTAATATGCCTATGACACCTATTCCAGAGCTCACCCTCATCTACAAAACCACTTGACATACAAAATATGAAATGCCTATTAATTAACTCTGTTTCACTTAACTATGCTAAACCATGGTCGAAATTAAGCTCTAAGGCTCTATCTATTATGATGAAAAGGAATTATTAACAAACTTAAGAGATCTTTGGATGATGATAACATAAAGGAACCTGAAAAATGCTGGGATTTAGACCTCATTTGTCCCACGAGAAAACATCACACTGAGAAGGCCAAGGGCCCTGTGCTGTGTTTTTAGAGAAAAGGCCAAGAGTCCCTGTAGTTACTCTGCCTCTACTCATGTGCTAAACTACGAATTTGTACTCCCACGCCAGGTTCTTCAACACATCACAGACCAAAGGATATGTCATATAACCTTTCTGAACCTCTTTTTGTTGTCCCAAGTATCCCAAGCTAGCCACAAAAGTGGGGGAGGCACAGTAGGCTTTCCGTCACAAAGCATTACAAATGGAAGACATGGACTAGGAAGTTATTAGGATTGAACTGAATTAATATTGACTGAAATAAATTATATTTAATCCACAAAGAGAAAAAAAACTATTATAATATGGGAATTAGTAGGACCCTTACAATAATGTATCTCATATTTTAGGATTAGGTCAAAAGAATAGGTGGTCTATGCTGATAGATTGTTTTCATTCTCACTGAGCTGTTTTTAGCTGTCAACAATAATTAATGTCATTTTTGACTCTTAGTGAATCAAAAAGGCCCGAAAACTGACAACTTTTGGGGGGAAACGGTTCAAAAGACAGTGTGAGGGTTTGACAATATGTATTCCTCTTACTACATTAAGAAAAATGGCTAGTTAAAATATGAGGATTGCTATGTTCTTCAAGTTAACTTTCTCTTTGAAGCTGATTGGTGTCTTCCAGAGTAAGTTCTAGGTAGTAATAACTTGTGGAGGACACAGGAATTCGATAATATTAACTGATTTTATTTTCCAGAAACTAATAGACACTCTGTTAATGTTTTGAGATTCTAGAAGATTGGGAGTATGGTGAGGAGGGGATTGGATCAGAGCTGTCCAGAAAGTATCCAGCTATTTAATATGAAAAATAGAGGTTTTATGGCTGAATTTTTTCCTGCCAGCCCGTATACACAGAAGTTTTCAAATGCATTTCACTATGATTTCTTTAGAGTATCTCATTATACTAGTGCTTGGGGAAAATGTTGGCACCTAATCTAGTCTGATGCTTAGATACTACAATTAATTAATAAAAAGTTAACATAGCTTATTAGTGTCCCATAGGTAAAACTGGGAAAGAGCAAAGGGCTTTGACCTCTTAAACCAGAGGTTGTCCCCCCCACCCCCCGCCACACACACTATTTTTGCATTAATGTCAGTGCTTATCATGTTTCTCACACTAAGATTTCTTTTTATTGAATTTTTCAAGTCTTCTCTTTACTTAGTGTGCTTTTAGGAATAGTTTTTAACTTCTAATAGTTTAGGTTTCAGGTCTCAGGTCAAATAGCAAGAAACATACATAAGCTCGAGGATGGAGGAGTTTACGGTTTGGTGAGCAGCAGGAAAGAATCTATCAGGGGAGGTGACACCCACATAGCATGACTAAAGAGCATTAAACACTCACTGGCTCCAAAAGCTCTCCTTACCCAGAACATCAGTGATTCTCATCATATAGGAGGGGTTTAGAGGGAAAAGAATAGATGGGAAAACATCCAAAATGTATTAGCACCTTCCATATATAAGGCACTGGGATGAGCACTTTTTACAAAGATTATTTTATTTGTTTTCCAATCATTTGGAAGGTAGGAAGTATGAGACTTATCCCAGAAGAGAAAATTGACACCTAGTGTCTAGGAAACACTAGGCAAAAGGGCATGTTTCTGCTCAGGGTTGTCTCCTTCTGAGCAGGTTGGGAAAGAGCAGACCAAAGGATAGGTACTATGGACCAAGTGAAGAGGATAGAAATGAAAAACGCACAACCTTATATAGAGCTTATTATAATTACTGAAACTAGAGAGCAGCAAGTCCTCTGGCCCATCCACAATTCTCAGTGATACTAAAGATAGGGTTTTAAGAGTTAGAGGTGCTCCATTTCCAGCAAATAAAGGACAACATCCTAAGAGTTTCAACATAGCCTCAAGTCTCAATATTGGTCAACTCAGGTCGAATTAAGTCTGAAATTGTGAAGAGAATTTTTGACACCTCTTATTAATGCTTTAAACACAGCTATCCGATTCAACTCTTAAAGGGACCATCAGTTCACTCCACTCATGTTCTGTTGAGTTTTGTTTCTTTGTCCCTGATATCAACAACCAATTAAGAGCATAAGCAGTTTCTATGAGAAGCATATTGCAGTATATTATTACTCTCTTACTAACTCAACATTTTGGTTTTCATCGATTTTAAACAATAATGTTTTCTGTATTGTTTCATGTGCTTATCAAGGTTGTGATCAGAAAGAAAAATTTCTTTTGCTTAAGAAGCATTCAAAATAATTAATCATAAGTTGAAAAGAAAGAAAACTGTTTTTCTCGAACATGAATAATATTTAATTAGAAAACCATTTAATATTCATTTTAACACTTAGCTATACAAGATTGTCCAGAAAAATGTAGCCATTATCAATATAATGAGAACAGGTCCGTGGTTGGATACTTTCCATATAGCCCTCATATATCTTTACTATTTATAAGACTACAAAATATGGATTTTATGTTTTATATTTTACTAAACTGGCTAAGAAAGAAAACTGCACCTAATAATTTTAAATTATTCTATAAAATAAAAGAACAGATATATTAACATTTTACACTTCCAATATTACTATTTACTCATTATCTTTATCTACTAACATTGTCATGGTTAAATCACTAGCTATCAAATATAGGAACAGACTGATACAACATGGGATGAGCCAGATATGATCAGATAACTTTTAATCTATGCAGTTGTGAATCTCATATTAATGAGGGAATCCACATCAGAGACTAGTAACAGGAGGTATCTTACAGATGGATGGTGATAAAAAAAAAAAATCCAATTTAAAATGAAAGTAGCAACAAAGCAAACTAGTGTAAAATGTAACTTTTGTTCACAAAAAAAATAAGGTCAAATTAAATAGATTTAGAATTAAGTTTGTTAATTACAAACATTGTCAGCAGTTGTTTTGAGAACCTTAATCACTCATCTTCCTGAGAATATTATGAATATTGTCTTAGAGAATTGTTCTGTTCTAAATGGTGCTTTTCCAGTCCCTCTACCTTGAACTGCATGCTGACATACTCTTTCAACTATGTCCAAGTGAGAAGCTCTAATCTAAAACTTGTTTTTAAAGACGATCATTTGGAAAATAATGTTCAATGCCTGAAGAGCTGAAATATTCTGTGTCAATACCAGCTCTGGGCAGAAAAATTTCACTGCGAAAATGAGTTTTGAAGCATTTGGGACCAAAGGAAAAGAATATTTCCTCCCAAACATTTCCAGCTTAGAATATGTGGTGAGCAAACTGGAATTTTCAAAACTTGAAAAAAAAGAGAGAAAACATTTTGGCTGATAAGATACTCCTGAATAAAATATTATCTGAAACAAATGTTTAATTCAGAAAACACCTGCCAATGTAGATGTGCCCTTCAATAAATATGGCATCTACATCTTCATTTAACATTTTTCTTAGCAATGAAATGTTGGCGTTAAATTTAAACATAAGTGCAGTATAAAACAGGCATATAGCTGTATCTTGTGGACACGGTGTTATAACAGCTAGGCCAGGGATTTTCAATGTTTTTGAAGTCACAATATTTTTATATTAACACCATTTAGAGACCATAATTAAGTAGTAAGGTATTTAATGATATACACAACAGAATAGTAATTTAGCCACAGTAATACTGGTTTGTTGTTAATAATTTATACAAAAGGAGTAATTTGAGAATAAGGCTTATGATAATATTAAGACAGTAAAGTCTGAAGATAACGGCCGTGAGCCATTTAGTAATACTTCCACTATCCTTTTTAAGGTTTGTTTTCCAGACCATGTAAAATATCTTCAAAACGGATTTTATATACAAGTGGCAACACATAAACTATTTTTTTCTAGTACATCCTTTAATACCCTTGAGACAAATGCATCTTTGCAGAACAGAGGAAATACATAATTTAGAGATCTGAATGAAATAGATTCATTTATTATGGAGTTGCAAATTATTTCCCTCTTAAAAACTTAATATATAAAACAAAAATATATAATTTCCAATAAAAACATCCAGTAGCAATTTATGAAAACTGGAAGACATTACACAACCTTAGTTTGAGAAATCATGTAAAAAAACAAGTCCTGAAACTGGGAAATTGCAATTGTCAACATATAGAAAAACAGATACTACCTTGATCAAAAGAAAAGTTTCAAAGCACAAAAGTATCTTAATTACTATGATAGTTATTATACCACAGGTTTGAATTGATTTCAGGGGAGAAAAATATTTATAACTTACTTATATCTATATATTTATAACCAGAAAGCTATAATTTAAAGAATAAATGAGACTGCTTAATAGAAAAAGCAATGTCTTTTTCTTTGCAAATGTGTGTATAACAGAATGCTATTGAGATTATTTTATTCAATAACTGTTATAATGAAGTAGTTTGATTGAGATGTGTTTAAAGCTTTGCATTAATACTTAAAACATTTACCTTATTATATATCAGATTATCAGGTCAACTATCTGATAATACATGCCTTAAGATGGTGACATATAGGTCAGGTAAAACTACATATGAAAGTGGGAAGGAGGGAAAAAACACTCTCCTTGAGAGTGATGATACTAAGATATAAAGGAAAGATCAAGCATGATTTTGATGGAGTATTTAAGATGGACATTTGAGGCACACAGTAATTATGCAATGTCAAAAGGAAATAGGTGCTGACCACAGAAGTTCCAAAAATATTTTATGTAGCACAGGGTTTTTGCTAGTCTTACTTTTGAGTGAGGGACTGCAGGGTTCACCTCACTTGTGAAATGTTTTTGATTAATGCTTGTATCAGTTTTTAATTAATTGAAAGCTATGATTCTAAAAACTCATTCTAACAATATTCAGTGTTACTTATATTGCTGAATGGATTTCTTGGACTTTATAAAAAAGAATCTAATTAATGAGATTATTTTAAAGGACCTATAAGTGTATACCCAAGAACCAAATATTTTGGTAATTTTGTATACCAAGAATCAACTATTATGATGCCCTGATGGATGTTTTCATTTATTTTGTTATCACTTTATAATTGAAGTACCATATACCAAACTTATGACATTAATATCTTAAAATATAACTATACTTCTAAAGTTTATATTACATATATTTTAAATGATAATGAAAAATTATCTGAATTCAGATTCAAAATACACATAC